>VDFB02385469.1:0-17787 GCA_007258455.2 Sequoia sempervirens | reverse complement strand
CTCCTCCCCATATCTACTTCCCTCCTCCAATTTCATATCTTTTTCCTACATCATTCCCCAATCCTCCTTGTATAATTCTTTTATAGTTCCAGACTTCGTCTAATCTTTCCTCCACTTCTAACTGTCAATTCCACGTGTTCCCATACCCTCAACTTGCTTCTTTTCATGCAATTGTAGAGTTTAGTTGGAATTTCAAACTTTCATCCCTGTGTTTAGTTCTCACCTCCCCTCCCACAACGAAAATCTACACTTTTGTTCTTCCACATTTTCCTGCATTCCTTCCAAACTTCCCTTGAAAACTTTAAGTGAATTTTCAAGCTTCCATTCTAATGTCATGTCCACTTCCACATCAAATTCTCACAAAAAAAATTAGTACAATTTGCTACTTGTTTCTTCTTTGTGGAATTCATCTTGACTTCTAGACATCATGTACTTGTGTGTAACTCTACATCTTTCTCCCCCTTTTCCTCATAATGACTCTTTTTCTCATCTCATCCCTTCTACGAACTTTCATTGGACCTCTACACTCCCACTCAAATGTTCAATCCTAATGTCTAGTCCCACATTAAAACCATGTGTCTCTTATTTTACCTCTCAGTGTGCATTAAACTTCCAATTTTCTTCTTGTTTGCTCCAATCACTCCCTATAATCTCCAAGGATGTCATTAATGATCAAATTTGACCTTGCAACTACTCATAAACAATTCTACTACCTAAAAACTCATGTACATCCCCAAAGCCGCACAAATTTTCTTACAAAATCAATAGTGGATGATGCAAGTGACCATGTTACCATGAAAGTGGTGGTTGAATTTCTAGATGCCATTTACCTTTACACCATTTCCAAATAGCTTATATTTGGATTTTATAGGATTTTAACTCATTTCACATGCCACATTTATGATGTCCAATTCTTAGTGAAAATCCTGCAAGCATTTGGATCTAACCAAATTAAATACTATATATACTAATTCATTTTTTATAATAATGGTTGATTAATTATGCATTTCCACATAATTATGAGTGTTAAGCAAAATCTATGGTTTCAAGTCCTACAAGTTTAGTCACCTACAAAGAAATTATTTTTGCAAATCACAAAGAGATTGAGAATTTGTAACTAATATGTATTGTGTGTGTGAAATGTGGGAGAGTTAGCAAATCAATAATAAAACACACAAACATCAATGAGACGTATTGTATTAAATATTTGAATAAAAAAACTACTCTAAATTGCAGTTAAACAAATCTCTAAAAACATTTCATTGTTCTCTATTCTCAAGGATTCATTAAACCATTTGGCTCTCAAATTTTATATGTGCACTATGATTGTTAGAATGACAACTTGAGAAACGAGATGCTGTATAAAATGCAAGAAATCTAAGTTCCTACATGAAACTAAGTGACAAAAGCCATGATGTTATGATAATGGTGGTATCGACAAGTGGATAATGATGCAAATGTTGTGATGAGAAGCTAAAATGATTTTGCATATGCTCAAATAACTATTGATATAATAAACTAAAATGCAACTATAAGGAAAGACATGAAATAAAATGCAACTATAAAGCAAGACATGATTCTAATTTAACATGATACTACAATGCTAACTATGAACTCCAAATGCTCCAATGCTCCAAAGCTATTCCTGCATAATAATTTTGCTAAAAGATGTGATTGATAATGTTATAGCAAAGGGTTGTATTTATAGGATTTTCAAAGCATCTTGTGATGTGGCAGCGATCGATGGTGGAGATGGAAGAATCTTGGAGGATGTCCCCTTGACCAAGGGCAACATGCCAAATGGATGAAGGAATAAAGTGTGTGAGGAATAAGCCATGTGTTAAAAGTTTGTTGAAGATAATTGGTTGAAAATAATGTAATTAAATATTAGTCATATTTGTGGGTGGTAGGGTGCCCCCCCCCCTCACATTTCTCCTTTGATTAACCCATGAGCCCGATGAAAATATAGGAAAAATCATTCGCGGGTGATGAGAGAGGAAACTAGGGTGTTGGCTGGGGAGTGCAAGCTGGTAGAAATGTGGCAAGGCCACATCACCTCCTCTATAGTTAGCGACAACCTAAAGCAACAGAAGGATGTCGGCAGTAGGCTTCAAGCGCAGTTGGAAGTTTGCCTAAATTGGGGAGTTTCTAGAGGTGATCGCCGCTTAATGATTCATGATGGCCATGTCAAACAGAGAGACACGTAAAGTACGAATTTCATGCTAGATCATGCAAATCAGCCGGGTGGCAGAAGATGATTATTACAAGGTGATGTTCGAGTTAAGGATTGTGATTACAGGATGAAATCCTCATGCAAGGACGGATCGCCTTGCATCGCCATTATCACAGGCTCGTGTGTGATGGTTTGGCCTTGTTGATTGTGGGCCTTTTAAATGTTGATGGACGATGGCATTATTTCTGTATGGTTTTCAAAACTTGTTTTGTTGGTTGTCTCTGTGTAGGAAGCTTTCGTCTAGAGTGCAGCTAATGGAAAAGGTGAGCAGATCGAAATTCATCATTTTCGTCTCCGCGGAGGGGCTGGAAAGTTTTGGCGCCAACACTCTTGTTTCGTTGGTGGCGACAAAGTGACAAATAGCTTTTATGGAGATCACTGACCAAAGGCTGAAAAGAATTATGCTTGTGGATGATCCTCTGGTCATGGTAGTGGTCAAAATGATTTTAGGAAAGGGCCATCTGGAAAGGAAAGAATTTGTGAGAGACAATTCATACATATCCTCACAGTTCTTGGCTACCATTTTGGACGTGGAAGTGCCTAAGGCAGAGGCAAGGGGATTGATGGTGAATCTTTTTTGTGGTGATCTATTAGGAGGTTTCGAGAAGACACTGAAAGTGGCCTTTGTGGGCAAAGGAATTTTGCACCCCTTTGACTTGGAACTCCTGTGGAAGATGAACGAAGCAGTAAAGGTATACCTCTTTCTTTTAGATTTAAAGGGGATGGAGCTCATGAGACACAGGATGATCTCGACAATGGCGGTTGAATATCTGAAATGAAAAATGGGGTTAGTGGCGGAGGAGGGCTTGGAATGGGTGGAAGATTTTACTACTTTTGCAGAATTAAATGGATTTTGTGAGGCTCGGCCTTTGTGCATGGATTTTTTTGTTTTAAAAATTATAGCTTGGTATTGGGTTTTGTAATTCGCAGTGTGACTGCAATTTTGTGATGGGTGTGGTATGTTCACTAGGTTGGTAGGGTTTAGCTTCTATGGAAGTTCGGTGGTTATCCTGCGTAGCAGACGATATGTATTTTTCCTTAAAACTTTAATATAAAATATACCCCTTGCGTATCAAAAAAAAAATATTAGTCATATTTAATTACACGTGACATTTGATGACATGGCCAAAAGTGTTGTAGACATGTGCTCAAATTCAAATTGGGCATTTGAATTTAATGAGAAGGTTATTAATTAAATAAAACAAACTATGAAAAAATTGTTTATTTAATTAAATTAGAGGAATGTGATTTAGATGAAGAATTTAGAAAAGTGTGAACTATATAAATAAATTGAGAATTTATTTATAAGTAGTTGAAATAAAGGAGTTTATTAATTAAATACTAGAATTAATTGTTTTGACCGATTTTAGGTGTATACATGTATAATCGAATGTCTCCTTGGTTATTTATACATTTATATGGGAACAAGGTTTGTATGTCACAAATTATGACAACATTGTATTAAATGGTTTCCTCCCACCACATTTGCTAGTATAATTGTAATAGAGATTTCACAAATGTTACAATATTCTAAGTCACTTCATTTGTAATGCCTCTTTTTTATTACATATAGATTTATGATTTTTTTGAGAGGGATTATTAAGTATTTTTGGTTGTTTGATATATATCTATGGTATTATTTCAATGATTTGTTTCTTCTTGGTAAATTAAAATTCTATAACCCACTAAATAAGGTACAAGCCTTGGAATTTTATGACTCTCTATACCCTAAAACTAAAAAATATTTCCAATTGTTTAAGAGTAGATTAGTATTCTATATGCAATTTATGATTTAGTGATCCATCTATAGAAGAATCTATAGCAAAGCATAATATTTTTTACCTTCAAGATTCATATCATGTGTACCTTCATCTTACATTTGTCTAATGATTTATTTATCAAATTTATAGAGGTTTTATGTGTAGTATGTTAGTATTTGGTCTAGTGACAAATTTTGGGGCCAAACATACATTAGATACTATTATAGTGTCATCAATTTGTTAGTCTTTATTTGTGATTAATCATGTTAAGGATACCTCTAGGAACACCCTCTTAGGTCCAAATAAGCTTGAAATGAAGGAGAGATTATCTAGGGTCAAAGCAAGAAATTGAGTCCACTTTTAGTGGAAGTCTCTTAGGGAGGGAAAATACCAAAAAGAATAGGTACTAATTTAGGAATAGGGTCTTGAACCTAAACTTGTACCCATATGGAATAGGTACTCATTATGGTTTAAAATCTCATTACTAAATGGGTACTTGTTACAAACACGTACCCATTTATGAATGGGTACACATTTCGTAAAGGTATTAAATTGTTTTCCTTTGTACAAGTTCATTTTCCTTTTTATTCACATGGAAATGGAGATTTGGAAAAAGGGATTCACAATGGGTACTTGCATCAAGCAACCTAAATAATGGATTTTTTTACCTCATCCCTCCATAAGAGACAATTTGTTACATTTCCAAGTAGTTTGCTTTCCCATTTACATGTTTTTATGTCTTTTTAACAAAAAAATCAATTTCTAAATTTAAATTTAGTTTTAAAATTTAAATCCCTAAACCAAACAACGTTAATTGAAAGCAAAAACCCTAAGATCTATTCTAAACCCTAGGACCTTTGAACAATAATCTATAAACCCTAATTTTAAAGTTTAGGGTTTGTAACTTAGAGTTAATTTAATTTGATTTAAGATATAATTGAAACCCTAGAAACACCAATTGATCTCTATTGACCAACATATATAAATTAACATATCGATCAATAGGTAGATTGATATTTCTAGGGTTTAGGGTTAATTTACACCACTAACCTTGTTTGGAGTTTAGGGTTTAGGGTCAGTTTACACCACTAACAATGTTTAGGGTTTAGTGTTAGTTATCAACATTGGATTTCAACTTAGATATTCATATTAGATGTCACTTTGGGTATTTAAACTTGGATCTCTGTAATGAAAAAATAATGATTTAACTAGTTGAGCTCAATCTATATTTCACTCTTATCTCATAATTATTAATGTGGTATTAACCCAATATGTTTTATTAAATTAATATAATTATTTAATTCAAAAATATATACTCAAATGTATGATATAGAGGCTAGAGTAATAAATAAGTCCCTAATAATTTAATAAATAATCAATAGCCGCATAAAATTTACACATTGAATAATCACCATGCACCCTTGATAAGGCCATTTAAGGGGGGGAGGGGAATTTGATTGGATTGATTACAACAAAAAATAAAATAATCGATGGTGGTATTAATATCACACACAAATCAAAGAATAAAACATCATGCCATATTGTTGTGTGTCCCATGTACAACCTAAGACATGTAGGTTATCACAAATGCCAAGTGTCAAATACCATAATATCATATACGTAAGAATATTTGTAGCTCCTCAAGGTAAGAACAATATAACTAAAATTCCATCATTTAGGATATCTAATTGTAGCATCATAAATTATCACCCTTGACAATTTCACACTAGATTTTTCTCCCTCCTATGTGCTTGGACCTAATTATGCACCTAGTTTCCTAAATTATGCATTCCAAGACCCATTTTCAATATTTATTGGAAAATCAAATATGCAAGATCAAAGTATGCATTTAATAATTTTCCCTCGACACTTTGGATCTTGAAAAATGGGATCTCGACTAGGGTGCCTTGACACCCTTATCCTCTTAATTTGGCCCCAAATTTAAATTTGTCGGTGTTGGTAATTTATTATTTCAAATTCAAATCCTAATTGTTGGCCATCAAGATTTAATTTTCAAGAAATTAGAAGAATTGAATATTAATATAGTATTTTCATAATTTTAATTAATAAGAAATTATTGAGAAAAAACTATTAAGGAGAATACTTCTAAAATAAATCAAGGGTAGTCAAGAGTAGATTTATCAGTATTACTACAACATTATTTTCAGTCAAGCATCATGTCAATCCTTCATGTTTTTATGTAAGATTGTTCATGTTTTGTGAGCACTAACACTTGCAGGTCTTCAAATCAAATCAAGTCAAGCAACAAGGAATCCTTGAAGGTGATGAGCATGAGTTCAGTCCATCAAGGAGATTACATCTACATGGTGAGTTGCAACAAGTTTTCAATTCATTACTCCGTTATCATTTAGCCTTTATCCCTCAAAAGGATAAGCTCTCTTTATCATCAATTTTTCCATTGTGGAGGCAAAAATACCAACACATGGTTTGACTGAGGCAATCCCCTATATGGAAACACCCTTCCCCTCCTTTTGTGTGTGCAGGTTATAGATCTTTAAGGATTAGAAGAATATTAAAGGAAATGTTCTCATTTATTCATTCAAGCCCTACAACTTGACAAGATATAGAAACTACATTCTCAGTAATTGACAAAGATCTGACAACGAGATTCAGAAGGAAGAAGCCACAAACCAAGGACCTAAGGACTAAAGTCAGTTTTTAGTTTTAGATCCCTAGTATAGGATTCCCTTGGCACCCTTGTGCACCCAAATTAGACTCAAATTTAAATCAAAGGTGCACTAACATCTGCTCTTCTTATTTTTGGTCTTCAATTTTGGTTGTCAGTTCCCAGTTTGTCTGTTTTCATCTCAAAACAGTACATTTTCATAGTTAGCTAGTTGTATCATTACATTTCATCAAAAATCAATTTATAACCCCAAAGAATTCAAATCCAAGGTTGATTGACTCACCTTTTAGGTTTCAATTTAATCTCATACCCTTACCGATTTGAATTCCAAATGTTTTGTATGTGAAAAGTGGTAAATCCTAGTAAGATCTAGGATCACTTTTCCCATGAAATACTAACATATTGAAATTATTAACATATTGAAATTATCACATCTATCCAAATACAGTAGTAGATCAATGATATCTCATCAAGGTAGAAAGAGTGTCACAAGAATTGCAATTAAGGTTTCATATTGCAAATGCTACTACTAGCATTACTTGATGTGTGTAACCAAACGTATTAGGGTTTATCCTTAATAGACTAATACTTCATGTTGGTCCACCACACTCAAAATCCATGTCATTGAAACCTAATATCTAGAGCCACTATCATATGCCAAATTAAGGTATTGGTAATGGCATGTGGTATTAGTATAAGTTTAATAGGTTACCACATCTGGATACACCATTAGTGCTTTCTCACATATCAAAAAAAGACAACCTATTGAGTAATATGTGATACTCCAATGATAAATAAGCATGTATCATAAAATTTGGCTTATTTACCTTTGGTCAAAGACATTACTTAATTGGTGATACCATAAACAATAATGTAAGACATCATAAAAATCATGATCATTTTCCCTTGTGTATCGTATAAAAAAATTTTATGTATCATGAGTTTGATGTGACCTAAATAGGGAATATAACTTCTAATAACTATAGGTAGGAAGATGAGCCATCTCCATTGATAATTTTTGGAAGGTACTCATCAAAATGGAAGATCACAATTAGTCAAATTACCAATAGGAGGTCATCATTTATTAAATTAATTCAATATTTACATGTTTCAACTAAAATGAGGGGTTCTAAAGTGATGTGTACATCATCGAGTAATTATATGACAAGCCAAAACCAATAATAATTAACTCAAAACAACATTAGGTTGGGGGTACACATCTATAATTTCCACACTACTTTGAGAACACTTCATTTTCTTGAAATGAAACACATTATGTCTTGACTTAAACTATGTTACAACATAAACTAGGTTTTCATTATTACACTCTACATCCACATTGCACACTCTCGTAACCATGACATCATTTGTATTCATGATAACCATACATGTAAGATATGCAACCTATTCAACACTTAGGATTTATATTTCTAAAATTTTCAAGTAGTCACATCACATATAGTACTGGATCTAAAAGTATAGTAGTATTATTTCAAAACTAATAACTGCTTAACTGTACTAACGTCATAGTTAAATTCTTTCACACACATCTAATTTATTTCTAAGTTCTCTACAAGAATTTTCATAATGAAATTTATTTAAAAATACACATCAATTAACAATTGAATTTTACTTATGAGCTATCTAGATATTATAAAATTTGGCTAGACTATGTTATGCCCTTAATCGTATAGTGTGTATAGAGTTATGTGTAGTCGATTTGTGACTACCTTAACTCTTAATTAATTCATATTATCATTATTATATTCTTATTTAGTAAATTATGCCAGCCTAAGTATTAAATATTATTATCTAAGTCATCCTGGATGACATCCTAGGCATAAGTAGGGTATATATAAGAGATAGTGAGTCTTATTTAATCATTAGATTATGAAGTGTGTTCTCATTGGAGATATTTGGAGGTTTCCCCCCTCGAAATGGCTTGTTATTCTCAATTATTATCAATTATTTGCATAATATTATATTCCTCTGTATGGAAGTTGTTTCATTACAAGTGGTATCAGAGCATGATCTTGACACTATGAAGGCAAGGCAATTTTTTTTATTTTGGAGGTCATCTTGGGAAGCAAATATCTCTCATATTTTGGTGATTTTTTCCTAATTTTCAAACGGTTTTTAAGGACATATTGAAGCAACTAAAGTCCAAATTTCAAATAAATTGGAGCATAATTAGGTGTTTTATTACAAAATTAGGATTTCCACCAAATTTGCTCTCAAGACTACAAAACTACTAATTTCTTGGAGATTTTTCTTGGAAGGTGAGATCTAGGCCCTAATATGTTATATTTTTTTATGATTTAAATTTGATTTATGTGATTTATTATAAAATTATTTTTTCTCCATCATGATGGGGCATACAATAAGAGGAAAAAAGAATGTTGTCACACCTTAAAAATCTCTAGATAAGGTTGATGTAGTAATTGAGGATATTACTCCTACTGATAAAATCAACAAGTTTAAGGAAGAGATTTCATCAATAAAGAAGGATATGGAGGATACGCATTGCCTAATAGGAGATATGTGTTGCATAAAGGAGATATATCGGGCATGCAACACATGTTAGACGATATACATGCTTATATACAATAAATCAAACTCACAAATGGATGTCTTAAGAAATCAAGGTAGATCATCCAAGTCAACTAATCTAGATCCAAATGCTAATACTTATATGGGATCTAGGTGTAAGGAAGCTAAGGTAGCGGAACAACTTCCTACACTAATCTTGAGAGGAGGATAATGTAAAACTTTACAAATCTTTACAACAGTTATAGAAACTTAAACATAAATAAACATAAATATCATGCATACCACAACACAGTGATTTACATGGGGAAAACCCTTCCATCTAAAATTATATACTGAAATTCTTCATCGATCCATTCTTCCACTAGCACAGAACATCTTGACCCTAGATGCAATCCATGCTGTTTTTTTTTTAAATGTTGTCGAAGAATTCAATATGGTCGATTTCCAAAAATATCATCGTTGCATAAAAAAATTGAGTAAATTTTTTTTATAAACCCTACAAAAAAAATTCTTCATTGCCTATGCATGCATGAATGGCGTCGTACTAGTATTGTTGTATGACCACGTATGACTATATGGATCCATACAGTTGGATGGAATTCAAATTCATGCCCTAAAAAAATTCACCTCCAAATTTCAACTTCTCCATTTTTCACGAAACAACAATCGACCTAAAGGTTTTCAACCACTGCAGATGCAATGGCAAGGTTTGTTTCACTCCAAGATACATCGAGAATTTTCTCAAGGTTGGATCCCTTAAGTTTTGAATAGGAAGCTACAAATCTAGAGCTCTGATACCATGTTGAAGTTGTAAAATCAACTCCACAAAACCCATAAAGCACCTACAAGAAAATATCCTATCACAAAAGAGGAGATCAAAGGCAAAAGAAGTGCTCAACAACTTGAGAATAAATTAATGCAAAATCCTGAACGAATAATTACAATGATACATCAATCCTTATGGAAAGGAGATAAAAGCCCTAGAAGTGAAACCCTAGGAGAACATTAAATCAACATGTGACAAGTGTCGCAATCATATGCATTGAGATAACATAAGCTAATTTAATAATGTAAAAAAATTTCTTAAGTTTAGCTTAAGTGAGTAAAGCAAAGGGGACATAATTAATGCATCAATATGAATTAATTAATTAGGTGATTAACCTATTACTCTAACAAAAAATTCATCGAGAAATTGATAAACTGCTAGAAAAATATGTGGTTGTCGAAATTAAAAATGTCAGTTTAAGTTAAAGCCTCCCAAAAAAGTGTCGTAGGCCTAAAAAAGTCACAAGTGAAATGTTGCCATGAACTTTGAAAATAAACTCATGTTAATCTAAAAAAAACCATGCTTGAATGAAATCCACCAAACACTATAATGTCGAACACCAAATAAAAGGTAGCCCCAAATAGAAAGTTTATTGTTGGCTAAGGAAAAATCATTTGCCTAAAGGAAAACAAAGGCATTAGGAATGAGAGGTATCTAACGAATAAAAATATTATCAAAAAGGAGTTGAAGAGTGTTGTTGGCACTAAGAGAAACGTTAGGTAAGGTAAAAGGCCAATGCAATGGGTAAAAAGATAGCCTGGGATAAAATATTGTTGTGGCTTGTAAAAAAAGTAAAATGGCTAAAAAACTTTCCTCCAAGGAAATATCTGCCATTTTTAGTGAAAAAACTTGATATTACAAATGTTGCTTGAGGGAAGAACAATCATCATTGAATTCCAAAAAACCTAAAAATGGTTGAGAAATTGTAGGTTGAACTTTTAGAAGGTATTCGAAAAGTGAGTTAGAATGTATAAAACCTTGTCAATGCTAGTAAAAGACACCACTTGAAATAAAAGAATGTTTCCCAAGGGTTAAAAAGATAGCAAAAATTATAGATCGATAAAAAAGAGCAAGTTCCCAAAGTAAAAAAATGTTGGAGTGTTTAAATGGTCAACACTAGTAATGAAAAACTCACCATAGAAGCCAACCGAGAATCGATGAAAAAACTAGTAATGTCACCATTGGTAAATTTAAGTGCCATCAAAACTCAAACATAGAGGTTGGAAAAATAAAAAATTGACTACAAAAATTAAAAAATCACCCAAGTCAGCTATTCCAATGAAAGAAAACATGCCAAAAACTCTAAAATATCATCAAAATTTACCAAACAAAGTACCACAAAAGCTAGATCCAGTTGTAAACCTAGATGTCAAAAAAATGAAAAATGCCTAGATATACCAATTGCTACAAACAAACCACCAAAAACTTAGATTCGTTAAAAAAATCACTGAAAATAGTACATGCAGTGATGTAAGGGTGTACATAGATTTCAATATCAGTATGAATTTGTACGATAGTACAAATTTATATGCCTCAATTATGTGCTCCACAAAAAATTGCAATTTTTTGATTGCTCCAATTTTGACTTTTGGACAGTCAATCCTTATGTGTTTGCCTCTTTCAAATACAATAGTGAGGTTTGTTTGGCTCCACAATGCACCAATTTTTTCCCCAACTCCTAAGGCTAGATCCCTAAAAAAATGGACATGGAATTATAGATTTGGAGCTCTGATACCATGTTAGAGTTGATTCCTCAACCCCATAGCTCCCAAGGATCACCTGCAATCAAACACCTATCACGTGCACAAAGAGATAGTAGGACTATAGAGGCAATAAGGTTGATTGATCCAAAAATAGGAATCGTCATTAATGTGTAAACCTCATAATATGTGAATAATGATACAAAGAATCCTTATAAAGGAAAAATAAAAACGTAAATGTAGACACCTAAATTATTCCACATAACCCTAATCATTGTCATATAATGCACTTATCATTAATCACATTAATTATTCATTAATCATCATTTATTAATAGTCATTTATCACATCACGTATTATTATTTATTAAATAATTATTATTTCCCATTTAATCCCATTATCCATTCAATTAAATAATATTTTATTATTTAATTAAATGTGATCTAATTTCCATTTTCACTCATCACTTAACTCCTCTTTTCTCTCCAGTTAACTTTTCCTTCCATCATCTGTTAACTCTTCTTTGTATTAGAAACTCAATCTTCTCTCACAAGTTAACTCTTCTTCATCTTAGAAACTCAATCTTCTCTTACAAGTTAACTCTTCTACATTTTAGAAACTTCCTCTTCATTATTCAATTAACTAAGCATGCAATTGGAAACTTCATGTGCACATTTATCCATCATTTTAATTATAAAATTTAATATTATCCTCTCATGAATTGAATTATAAATTTTCTAATTTCAATTAAGTTGTCTCCACTAATTTTCTAGCTAACTCAATTTCTAATCCTCATCCACATCCTCAAGTTAACTCTTCTTCATATTAAAAACTCAATCTTCTCTCACAAGTTAACTTTTCTATATTTTAGAAACTTCCTCTTCATTATTTAGTTAAATAAGCATGCAATTGGAAACTTCATGTGCATATTTATCCATCATTTTAATTATAAAATTCAATATTATCCTCTCATGACTTGAATTAGAATTTTTTTAATTTTAGATAAGTTGACTCCACTAATTTCCTAGTTAACTCAAGTTCTAATCCTCATCCACATATCCTAGGTAGTTAACTAAATTCAGTCATTTTCTTCATCATTGGCAACCATCATACATCTAAGCAGGCCTGGAATTTGATGGTCACCCCTACCTGTCATATGAAAATTTTGTGACGGTTTGATCATTTAAATGTCTATCATTTGATGTTTTATGAAAAACATAAATTGTAAAGCTAATTACCTGTAACACAAATGTTAGTTCAATCCCCAAATTCATCTATCTAAAATCACATTTAAATACCAATTTCAAACCTACCAAGAAATAATTATATAAAATTAAAAATAATTTAATCCTAAAATTCATTTATCTAAAAACATAAATTGTTTGTAAAAACCAATTACCTTAACACAAAAAAAATAAAAAAAATCTTGTTATGTTACTATTCATATGGATATCCTATATATATTAAAAAAAATGTAAAATTAAAAAAAATTGATAATTAGTAATAAATGTAAAAATCTTAGATTTATGTTACAATTAACAAGAAATTTCTAAATTCATATAAAAAATAAATCTTGTTCTAACTATTAAAGAACAATCATTTATATTTAATAGATATATATTGGAAGTTAGTGGTGGGGTTGTGGGGTCAAATTATTGATAATATTTTCAAAAACCAAAATACCATATTCTATCTTCAAAATTCTATTTAAAATTTAGATGTATATGTTAATATATATCCATATATATAAAATATGTAATGCTAATGTCCATATCCGTCGCAGTATTTCTAATTGTATTTAACGCCGATACATGTATTAAATAAACAGTTGGGACAAATTCTGAAAGTGTCGTGACATAAAAGGATAAGCGGCAGAAGCGAATGGAAATAAATATGAAAACAATCATCCATGATGGGTGTTCACCAGGTGGATAAGTGTCACTCACACTTTCGCAAGATGGAAATTCCAAAGAATCAAGATTGCAACCAGAGAAGAAGTCAACAAGGAGAAGGCGAAAGGAGGGCTCCTAAACAAGGGCAGAACGTAATAGGTCACCAGAGGAACAAGCAAAGATGGAGCACACGAGAGCCAAGGCATGGGTAGTTTTGGGAAAAAGGGTGCCATGGAAAACCATCATATTTTAGTTGGCATCACAAGGGTAGTGGCATTTAGAAACACACCAACAAAGTTTGGAGAGAAAAAGAATTGGGAAACCCTAAGCCGACGAATGGAGAAAAAATGAGCCACCAAACCGGAGAAGAATTTGAATTTGGGAGAAGAACGAACCAAAGAGACTGAGAGCTATTTAGAAGGAAAACAAACAGAAGGAAATTCCAAAGCAAAGGAAACGAAGCAAGCGAGGGTGACTGTTTGCGACCGCAGGGAAGTAAGCTATATCAAATGTCATCAAAAACGATCAAACCAAGAGTGACCAGACTGATGGACATAGCTCTGTTTGCCAAGCAGACTGGCCTGGGATGCCCTAGTTAGGAGATCAAAGCTTGGTGGAGAAACAACTTCAAGGATCGGGTAAGCATCCACTAGTTACCAAATTCTTTCTTTCTTATAAAGTGTATAGATCAGCCATTAAAGCTGGAAATAGTAGAAGGGAAACCACTATTTTTGAATGGTCATAACTTCCACTATCTAAACTGGAGATCAAGCTTCGACCCTTGGAATTATAAACTAAATCAAATCCCTACTTGGATCAAATTGGTGGATTTTCCTTCAGAATTTTGGAATGTGGAGGCTTTGATGAAATTAGGTGATGCCCTAGGGGTGTGTTTAGGGGTTGATGAGGACTTCATAAATGGAAAATATGGTGCAGAATCCTGCATCTTAGTAGAAATAGATGAGGGGGTGGGGATCTACAAGAACATAGAAATACTGACAAAGTATGGAAGTTGGCAACAGGAAATAGAGGTTTGGGAAGGAACATGGCCGAAAAAGTGCCTCTTCAGAGAAGCATTCCAGGAAGGCACTTCATCCCGAGGAAAGGAGACCAGTAAAAGTGAAAAGGATCTGAAAGAAATAGGGGATGGAATATCCTAGGGAGAGGCAACCCGATCCCCAGAAGACTCAACCAAAAATGGTAGGACAATTCTTGAGAGAAAGAAGCTCGAAGATGTCTCTTAGGATTGTAGCAAGGCATCCCTCCCAGTAAAGGCATAGCTGGGGGTTGAAACCTCCCAAGCAGAAAAATCCCTCAACGCTCTCCTAGATGACACACAAGAACTCCAGAAGGACATCAATGCCCAAATCTGGGAATTGGCCAAGGAAGTTGAAAGGATAGAGATAGAACCCCTGGAGGCAGGAGAAGAGGTTGGGAAGGATATGCAGAGTATCAAAGTAGATCAGGAAGAAGAACACCAGGAGAAAGAAGGAAATTGCTCACAAGCTAAGGAAGAGGAGAGTGACCAATTCTCAGATGGAGAAGAACTCTGGGAGGAAGCAAAGGAAGGAGAGTTGTTCGAGGAAAGGCTACTTGAGCAATCAAAATCAAAGATAGATAAACCAAACATAAAGAAGAAATCTAAAAGGGGGCGAAAAACAAACAAATACAAACTGCTAATTGTAGGCAATGGCTTAGGATGGACAAAGCTAATTGCTAGGAAGGATGGCCTCCTTCCCAGGGCTGAATGAGGATCATAACATGGAATGTCAGGGGCATCAATGCCCCTGACAAATGGCCCATGGTCAAGCGCCAAATTGACCAATAAAAAGCGGATATAATTCTAATCCAGGAGATAAAATGGAGCAAGGAGGAAGGAAAAAGGAGATTGAGCAATTGTAGACAATAGAAAAACCAATTCAAGGAGGCTACGAGAGCGCCTGGAGGCCTTGGAGTATTATGGAACCGTCTAACAGTAGATGGGGAAGTGCAAAAAGAAGATGACAATTGGCAATTGATAAAGTTCAAAGATCTAAGTAGACATGAAATCTTCTTCAGTATCAATGTATATGGCCCAACAACTACAATGGAAAAAAGACAGGTGTGGAAAAAAATATCAAGTGAACTAGAAAATAGGAGAAATGAGAAAGGAATAATAGCAAGAGATTTCAATGCAACCTTAAATAATGAGGAGAAACAAGGAGGTTTGGGAAGAACAACAGTTGTTCAAAAAGACTTCCAAGAATTTGTAGATAGAAATCTACTAAAGGATCTGCAAACCAAAAATGGAACTTTCACATGGTCTAATAGAAGGAAGGATTTCACCAACATAGCAAAAAGGCTAGACAGATTCTTGCTTTGGGGAGAATGGGAAGAGGCAATAGTCACTCAGGTAGCCGACATCCTACCTTTCACAGGGTCAAACCATTTCCCTGTCTTATTGACATTTGGGCAGGATGACCCCCCTAAAGGATGCCCTTTCAAGTTTGAAAATATGTGGCTGAGAGATGAACACTTGTCAGAGCTAATAGAGGGTTGGTGGAATGAGATTAGGTTTGGAGATAAATCAAAACTATTCAAGATAAACAAAAAGTTAGGATACATCGAGAACAAACTCAAAGAATGGAATAAAACTCACTTCAAGAACATTTTCCAGGAGAAAGAGAGACTAGAGCAAGAGATCAGAGTCCTGAATGAGCATATAATAGAGAAAGGAATGGATGCAGTTGATTTTGAAAATGAGAAATGTCTGAAAGAAGAACTGGCAGAAATTTTGACGAGGGAAGAATACTATTGGCGACAGAAATCAAGGGAAACATGGTTGAAAGAAGGAGATATGAACACCAAGTTCTTCCACAAAAAAACAATCTCCAATAGAAGTAGGAACAAGATTGCAGAGATCAAGAAGGCTAACAGGGAAGTAGCACAATCTATTGAGGAGGTGAATAAGGAGGCGATCAGATTCTTTGAAGATATTTTGAACAGGGAATGCCAGGAAAATAGGGCAACAAGGGATAACCTTTTGGGCTCAATTCCCACAATCATAAAAGAAGACCAGAACAGGCGACTATACTAGAAGATCTCCTTGGAAGAAGTTAGGGAAGCAATCTTCCAAATGAATCCAAACAAGGCCCCAGACCCAGATGGATTCCCAACAGGCTTATTTCAAAAATTCTAGGACATAGTTGGGAAAAATCTATGGGTGGCAGTAGAGGAATCAAGAAGAAAAATGATAATGTTGGGGGCAGTAAATCACACATTTCTAGACCTAATTCCCAAGAAAAAGACTCGCAAATAATGAGTGATTTCAGACTAATTGCTTTATGCAATACAGTGCACAAGGTGGTCACCAAAATAATAGCAAACAGACTCAAGGAAGTCTTGAATGAGGTTATATCAAAAGAACAAAGTGGCTTTGCTCTAGGAAGTTCAATAGCGAAAGGAATAATCATTGCCCATGAAACCATATATTCAGCCAGAAAAAATAAAGATGTATGCATGGTGCTGAAATTGGACATCCTCAGCCTACAATATGGTAGACAGATAATTTCTCCTGGAGGTGTTAGGGAAATTCAAATTCAAAGAGGATTGGATTAATTGGGTTAAAATTTGTATCTCAATAGCCAAATTCTCGGTTCTGGTGAATGGGTCTGCTCATGGATTCTTCCCCTCCACAAGGGGACTAAGACAAGGTGACCCCCTCTCCCCCTTCTTGTTCATAATCATGGCAGAGGTGGTAGGGAGAGAGATTCAAAGAATACATCATAGAACTCCACAAACACATACAATTCTGTATATGACGTAATTTCCATGGGAGAAGTTAGCATAAGAGAAGGCAGCAGAGATCCTAGGATGATTAATCGTAGTACACTGGTAGAGCATCAATTGGGAAAAGTCAGAGGTGTTTTTTCTAAACACCCAACTAAGTCTACAAAAGGACTTAGCCAAAATCTTGAAACTAAAAGTGGCAACACTACCAGGTCGTTTCTTGGGGATGCTCCTATTTGTAGGTATAAACAAAAAGTGCTATTAGGAGAACTTGGTAAACAATTGCAAGAACAAATTGGGAACCTAGAAAGGTAAGTGGTTGTCCTCAGTAGGAAGACTACTAATGGTTAAATCAGTTCTATCATCCATACCAGTGTATTCAATGTCATGCTTAAAGCTACCTAAAGTAGT
>VDFB02385467.1:0-122684 GCA_007258455.2 Sequoia sempervirens | reverse complement strand
TGAGAAAGTATATTCAATACATGCAGATACCGCTAACCTAGAATTAGTGAAATATAAATCTTTAGTCTTCTTCAATTCTGTACCTAGTCTTAGCAAACAACACCTTACTGAAGTAAACAAATAACCAAATAGGAAATCGATGGCATATGCCATGACTTCTGAATTTTCTGAGATAACTAGCAATGGAGTACTTCCCTTACAATCTGGTGATAGCTACTGGAAATTTCGGCAGAGCTATTCGACCCACAAAAAATATTCTACTTCCTCCTCCGTCACATAATGAATGAAGTCTTAAAAATTAAATTGAATATCTATTCGAAGCCACAACAAACACGACTCCAACTTTTTAATATCAATAATAAATTCAATCACAAGCCCCTATAGATGAGAATATGGACGACTTCAACCACAATATGAAGACTCCTTAGCCTCCCGATAAATTTGTTGCCACCTCAGAATATTGAAAACTCCCACGATACTTTCTTGTTTGCTACAATTCATTAAGTGCGAATAATCATAGGTGGCGTCTTGGTATTACTCCTGAAACTCCCGATGTTCCCACGACTAATTCAAAACTCCAACAATCACCGCCAAGAAATTGAGTGTTGCCATGGTCTCAGGGATATCGACTAGCTTAAAAGCTCAGGTAACTCAATGTTATTAAAGACTCTCTTGATAACGAAAATCTTTGCCATGTCATCTATATTTTTCAGGATAATCGAATCTTTGAATACAAATAGTCGATTTCACAATGAGATCGGCCATTTCCTCAAACAAATTCTTTAAATATTTGAGTCACTTCCTTAAAGATTTTCCCGTGCTTCAATAATATCCGAATTCCTTGGAAGATTTCCCCGACATTGAAATTTCCTGTCTGAGGTGTTCAAAGAAAAGACAATTACTTGAAAAACACGATACTCCCAAAACTCCTTCACACTGGCGGCTAACACATAGACCCAATCTTTCAAATTATTGAATTACACGGCATAGGATGAAGATTACTTTATCGTAATTTTGTGAACATCGGTATTCCATTTTAAAGGTGACCTGACCAAATGTTCTTTAACATTCCCACGACTTTTCTTTTCTTCAAGATTGGGCGCCTCTGATCCTTGAAGTCTTCGACACTAATAATTGCTTCAATATAAGCCACTGTCACTATTAGTCTGGGAGCTTAACTATTCAATTGAAATCTTCATTACCAGTCGTCCAAAGAAAGCCTGACTCAATTAACTTGGTCGTCTCTAGGAAAGATTAATTTCTTTTAAAGGCCCACGAAACAAAATAACAAGAGAATGACAAAATTAAAGGTATGGCTAAGAATGTACGAACTGTGAAGTGCAAATATAAAAGAATATCACCCGAATTCTTTCCCTGAGTTTAATTCAATTGATATTACAGAAGTTTGTCTCTAAGAGAGACCTCACAATCTTGAAATCTGATTTACAATATGTTCAGCTGCAAATCTAAGTGACTTTGCTAGCAAAGGAATTGAGTTTCCGTCCAATCCTTTGAAACTGAGGTTTTGCATCTCCAAGCTCCAGAAAACCAAGTTTCCAAAACCATAAAATATCCAAGCATCCCAAAAATGAGCTTCTCCAGATCTTTTATTCAGCGTTCTGTAATCGCTCCATTTCTTGAAAACCATTTTTAACTTTATTTCAACTCCATATTTCTCCCTTAAAGTGACTTAATTAAATATTCTTTCTCTCTTGTCTTAAGTCACTTTACATTATTAAATAATTAATTTAAGTTGTCTTTTAAATTTAACTCTTTCAACAACTTAAGATTATTTATTTAATTACAGTGTTGGCTTAATTAAATCGGGGGCATTACAAGGAACCATTTGAATTAGGGCATATGGGCCCCCCTATTTTGCTAGGACCAATTTTGGATATGTCGGTGTTGACATTTTAACATTCAAAATTCAAATCGCAAATGTCGACTATTGAGATTTAATTTTCCGGAAATTGGAGAAATGCCCATAAATACCTATTTATTGCATCATTTGAAATCTAACAAGCACTAAGGGGAATTTATGAGCAATTATTATTATCAAGAGCACTATCAAGCAAGTCAAGATCAACATTTCAGAGCCTTACTACAACAATTCAAGATCTTAACATCATGTCAAATCTTATGTGAGTTCATATGTGTTTATGTTATCATTGTTTGTGAAAGCTAACCCTTGTTGCAGGTCTCCAAATAATTCAAGCAATCAAGCAAGCAAGATCCAAGACCTTGAGGTGATGTGTATGACTTCAATACATCAAGGAAGCCATCGAAGGGTGGTGAGTTGTAGCACTTTGTGATTTCATCATTCTTTCCTATCTTTTATCCATTTTTATCATTGACATTGCCATTGTGGAAGTGAAAACACTAACACAGGTTTTGACTAAGTCAAGCCCCTAAATGGCACAACATCTCTTCTCTTTGTGAATGTGCAGATTTTAGGTTTGAAGAGGATTGAAGGAAGCTTGAAGACAAATTGTTCATTGTTGCAATTGAAGCCCTACATCTTGTTAACTTAGGGAAACTCACCTACAGAATTATCCGGCAGTGTTCCGACAACTCTATAAGCGGAAATGGAGATCTTAGATCTGTCATCAGAGGACCTCAAAAACAAAGAGAGGCATACAAGGACTTATATTCCCTTGGGAAAATTAGTCCTATTCACACTGAAACCAATTTTTTTGGGTAGGTACACAGTCCTATGCATTTCCCAGATCTTCCTACAAACTACTGTTTTAGTTTGTACATTATCGGATTCTTGCAATTTTGATATTAGGGCACATAATCTAATTAGGTTAATCAAGGAAAATTAATTCCAATCCATTCCAATCCCCAAATTGATGTAGATCCAGGTCTGATTGGCTCACCTTCATGGTTTAAAGTCAATCTATATACCTTGTTGATCTCCATCTCAATGGAACCCTAGGAAAAGTCCTTGAATCCCATTGTTCTAAGCACTTAGGACTTAGGATCACCTTTTTCTGTGTTTCACTCATAACAAGGCACACATCTTTAGAAAGTCATCAAAACACCATAGCACACCCCCAAGTACCTTGCAAGGTTATGGAATGATCAAGGCGCCTCCAAATTAGTCTGAACAACAAGGAGAGAAAGGAAAAAAATTCACAACACCCAAACACATAGCACCCCAAATGGTACGACCAACAAGGAGGGGTGGCCAACCCTCAAAATCCAATTCTCATTCAAAAATTCTGCAACTTCACCAATCAAATTATCCATGTCTGAAGAAGATAATGGAGCAATACCACAAAATAGTTTGCAATCCTCCAACCCGCACAAATAGAAATGATGGTATGACCTAGGCTTGAAAGCTACGACCAACAAGCATAGAACTTATGAAAACCACTCCAAAACACTCCAATCTGCAAGAATAGTTATCACACCAAAATACATAGCTAAAAAACATCAAAAGAATCCATAACTGAGAGCAACTGAAACATAGCATCTTTATCATGGTTTCTTTCTTCTTTCATTGTATCATACCTTCTATGCTTTCTCTCATCTTGACATCAATTCTCCTTTACTTCATTATAAGGTAAATTTCTAGTATGTAGTTTGCTATTATCATATCATTCTCAATGTGTCATACTTCTTATGCCTTCAATGACTATATTGTCACCATCCCCACTGTATCTTGTCTTTCAAAATGTTGCCATGCATCATTTGTCAATTGTCCTGTCATGCATGTTTTGAACTATATTTTGCTAGAGTGTTTATGATTTTTGCATCTCGTGTCTTTAACCTCCATCATCCCAGTAACATAACTCAATAGTCTTGTTGTATGCCTAGCCATTCTTTGATACTCCAATTATACCTTCTCTTTCTCTACTAATTCTTCCCCTTTAATCAATGACAACGGAATGCTCATATAGAATATGCCTCAGCTGATCTATCTTGAATTGTCTTCTCCATATCTTGAATATGCCTTAGCTGATCTAACTTGAATTGTCTTTTTCTAGTATCCATTTCTTTTTCTTTTCCCAATACATGCTTGTGTTCTATCACTCTTTAGGAAAGGACTTCGTTGGATCATTCTCATCCTCCCATAGCATCTTTATCATGGTTTCTTTCTTCTTTCATTGTCTCATGCCTTCTAGGCTTTCTCTCGTCTTGACATCAATTCTCCTTTACTTCATTATAAGGTAACTTTGTAGTATGTAGTCTACTATTATCATATCATTCTCAATGTTTCATACTTCTTATGCCTTTAATGGCTATGTTGTCACCATCCCCACTATATCTTGTCTTTCAAAATGTTGCCATGCATCATTTGTCAATCATCCTGTCATGCATGTTTTGAACTATATTTTGCTAGTGTTTTTATGATTTTTACATCTCGTGTCTTTAACCTCCATCATCCCAATAACATAACTCAACAGTCGTGTTGTTTGCCTAGCCATTCTTTCTTTACTCCAATTATATCTTCTCTTTCTCTACTATTTCTTCCCCTTCAATCCATGACAACTGAATGCTCATATAGAATATGCCTTAGCTTGTCTTCTTCATGGAGCTAAAGGATAATGCATTGGTTAGCTCCCCCTAAACTCATACTTCTCCTCATGTTTTTCCATGAAGTGTATTTCATACAACCATAGATTCTTCTTTCTTCTTATTATCTTTCTTTTTCTTCCTTCTCCATACTTTTGTATTTTCTTTGTTTTGATTATCCATGGCCTCCATTTTCTTGTTCTGCTCAAGGAGTTCAAAACCACTTCTATAGAAGTGTGCCATATGCCCGTAATTGTTGCACTTGGAGCACACAACATTGTAATACACCAAATGGCCAAAGGAATTATCGTTTCTTCTTGAAGACTCATAAGCATTTCTATTCTTGTTCCAACTGTCATTTCTTGCTCGTGTTCCACAATCTCTTGCCTTATGACCATGGCTGTTGCATTTGTAACATATGATGTCATCCTTTCTATTTGTAAACCCATAAGAACCTCTATTCTTGATCCAACCACTGTTTCTTGCATGTGTCCAACAATCTACTGCTTTATAACCAAAGTTATTACATGAATAACAATAACCATAAAATGAATGTTGAGACTTGTTCATTTGCACTTGCCTTGGATGAAATGATCTTGTGAATTTCTCATTGTTCTCTCTATGAGGAACATTAGTTTTCTACGGGACATTGTTTTCTTTCCTCTTATTATTCTCATTATTGATTGAGCCTTTTAGGACATCTGCATTGCCTTTTGGTTTTTTCCTCATTTCCTTTCTTTTGTTGCTCATTTGAAGGTTGATCTTCCTTTGCTCTATGACCAAGACTTGTCTTTATGCATGATGACTTTTGTCCATCTATAATATCATCCATGTCTTTGGTACTTTTTATCAACCTTGAGGCTCTTGTTTGGCTTCGTAGTTGTTCTCTCTAATTCTTTCCTTAAGTAACCAATTTCTGATTCATTTGGATTTGAGCTTTGCCTTTCTTCATAGTCAATACTTTTCCCATTTTTCAGGTTCATGTTTGACTTAGTGCTTGCTTTCTCCAAATCCTTCTTCAAGAAGATAATTTCGGATTCTAACTTTTCACAATTCTCATCCCTTTCCTTTAATTGGCTTTTCATGCCTTCCTCAATCCTTTTTGCCTCTTCACACTCAACTTTCAGATCTAGAATTATTTTCTTGGCTTCTTCCTCATTCCTTTTTGCTTCTTCATATTGTACTTTTATGTCCACGATTTTCTTCTCAGCTTCTTCAAGGGCTTGTGATATCTTCGCTTTGGATTCACTTTCTTCTTGAATTTTTTCTTTTAGAGATGCATTTCTTCTTTTAAGTGAATGAATCTCATTATATGCAAGTGTAATGTCCCCATTTTTAGGCCATGTTGTTCTATGTGGATTGACTAGTTTCCAAGGTTTTCTGAAGGCTTCCTAGTGAACTAGGAGAGTTCCAAGGTTCTTGGAGAGCTCTTTGGTGGTTTTTCTCAACGTACTGTGATGTGTTGGTATTCTTTTGGCCCTTAGGATGGTGGTGATGATCTTCGTTGCATTTTTGGCCATCTGGGTTCTCCACATTTCTTGGAGAACACTGCTATTTTTAGTAAGTGCCCGTTTTGGCACTTGGCACCTTCCCTTGTCATTAGGAGTTTCTTGGTGTGGTCAGTTTCCATTTTAGATGCCCCTTCAGTGCTTTTCGTAAGGTGATTGGAAATATTTTAGTATTTACACTAAAGTCGTAAAGTAACGCTTAAATATTACTTTAGTGTTAAATATTATTAAGTTTCAAAGGTTATTTCCCCAAGTTGGATGCCTAGGGGAAAAGGGGATTTAAAGTTATTTTAAAAACGCTTTTTCAAAAAAAGCAAAAAAGTGCTTTTTCGAAAAAGCAACGAAAAAGAAAAAGTGCTTTTTCGAAAAATGTAGCAAAAAAGCTATACAAGGTGTGGGGCTCTCATTTGGATTTGTTGATTTGAGATAAAGTCTATCGATATGAGGATAGAATCCTTTGGGCTTTGAGGACAAAAACCCTCAAGGCGGCTCTAGTTTCGGAGTTGAAAGATACTCCCTAGCTAGATGTGGGTGTGGCTTCATTGCAGGAGTTACCATTTGAGTTATTGGTGAAGGTTTGGAGGATGAGAATGATCCAAAGGAGTCCTTGCTTGAAGAGTATGATAGAACACACAAGCATGTATTGGGAAAAACAAAAGAAATGGATAGTAGCAAAAGACAATTCAAGATAGATCAGCTAAGGCATATTCAAGATATGTAGAAGGCAATTCAAGATAGAACACAAAAGCAAAAGAAATGGAGAAAACAATTCAAGATAGATCAGCTAAGGCATATTCTATATGAGCATTCTGTTGTAATTGATTAAGGGGGAAGAATTAGTAGAGAAAGAGAAGATATAATTGGAGTAAAGAAAGAATGGCTAGGCATACAACAAGACTATTGAGTTATGTTATTGGGATGATGGAGGTTAAGGACACGAGATGTAAAAATCATAAACACTCTAGCAAAATATAGTTCAAAACATGCATGACAAGACGAATGACAAATGATGCATGGCAACATTTTGAAAGACAAGATACAATGGGGATGGTGACATCATAGTCATTGAAGGCATAAGAAGTATGACACATTGAGAATGATATGATAATAACAGACTACATACTAGAAAGTAGCCTTATAATGAAGTAAAGGAGAATTGATGTCAAGATGAGAGAAAGCCTAAAAGGCATGAGACAATGAAAGAAGAAAGAAACTGTGATAAAGATGCTATGGGAGGATGAGAATGATCCAAAGGAGTCCTTGCTTGAAGAGTATGATAGAACACACAAGCATGTATTGGGAAAAGAAAAAGAAATGGATAGTAGCAAGTTAGATGACATGATGGTTATACTTATGTTCAAGGCCCTGTTGATGTAATGGTGCCATTAATGTCAAGTGGAAGCATGACAGACACGAGAAGATTCTTTGTGAAGAGTTGAAAGCATGTTCCATTTTGTAAAGATGCTTAGTGAATGTTGGATAGCATAACAAGTTCCTAATGTGTTAAATTTAAGATCATCCAAATTATTTATTTGGAAAACTATAGAGGAAGCATATCACCCAAGTGACAAAGAGATAAAGGTAGAGAATTAGAGCAAAAGGAAGCCCGAGAAAGGGAGAGCTTTATAGACAGGGGGAGCATCACAAAAAAAAGGAAGAATCATATCATGAAAGAAGTATACTAAGTGTCCCTTTGCCATTGATGTCAACGGGGGAGAGATAGAGTAAGGGGGAGCAATGCAAAAGGAAATAATTATGTTTGTGTTGCCATCAATGACAAAGAGGGAGATTTTTGAAAATGTTTTCATTGATGTCAAAGGTGCATACACATGTGGTCATTGATGTCAAGAAGGTACATGAACAAGATTGTTATCCCTACTGGAAAAGCCTAAGATTGTTGGTGAGATTGATGTTTAAGAGATTGTTGGATTAAGATGTATAGATGAGAGTATAGGAAATAATTGTCAACGTAGCAATATCATTGAATGCAAGGTGTAAATATTGTCATGGACGAGATTGTTGTCAAAGAAGTATGGAATTGATGTCAAAGACAGTGTTATAAATGAAGTAATTAATATCAAGGCAAAGAGAAATGGCCCGTTATAAGAAGTTAACTGTTAAGAGGCTATCCTTTATACACTATTAGATATTTGGAAGATCGATTTAGAGAGGTCTATGTTTAAATTAAAGATTTAAACATAATGGAGAAAGTGTGAAGAGTTTTCATTAATGTTAGTCAACCTTCTAAAATAAGACATTGTTAATATGGGCCGACCCATATTTGGCATTTGAGGTTTTTAAATGAAATATGTGTATAGGAGCGAATTTGCACCCCTTGTGCAATTCCCCTTTCACATACCCTCACCTTAGAAAATCAAATCCGAAGGCAAAATTCCACATCACCCACTTACCTTCTATCCACTTGGCGTTTGTCCAATGTGTCGGTGAGAGAATATTTCTTGGGTATGCAAGTGCGACACATGGACGCCTACGTGGCGCACTGTTGTGCCTGGTGGATTCCCACGTATGAAGTTGCCAAAGGAGTTACACACTTGATTGGGGCCGAATTGTAATGTCCCTTTTCGACCAATTGACCCAAAAATGGCTTATTCCTTTTCATCCCACCTTCAAAATCATTCTTCATTCATTCATTCCATCCTCTATGCAATTCCACAACTCAAGCAATCTCACTTCAAGCATTTTCCATAGCTCCATTGAGCATTACAACAATTTGTGACTTCATTCACTCCACCTTTGTACGTGTGGTGTTACTTTAGAAGGTGTGGGCTTGGAGTCTTGTGAGACCTCCCTTCATCACCGTTGCGGCTGTCGTGACTTTGCGAAGTCCATACCTTGCATTCTTCTTTCATTGGTTAGTGAGCCTTTGGGTGGAGGTGGTAACATCTCACTCTCTTTCCTTTGTGGTTTGATAGAATAACACATTGTCTTTGTAGTGTTCATTGTAGTACTTTCTACTTTCTTTATCTCATATTCTACTTCGTTGCTTTTCTGGCTGTCCGTGGAGTTGGAAACACCAAAACGGGGGTCTAATTGAGGCAGACCCCTATACAACCCCAACAATTTTCCCCTTCTTGTTTGTGTGTAGGTGAACGTGTGTGTGGAGCTAGCTGGTGAACAGGCGCTTTTGTGAGATAATATTCGTCACCCTAACTTTTATTTATTTGCTTTATCATTTTCGTCTTTACTTTTCATAACTCATCATTCTGTTTATTTCATTAAGATTAGCTAGCTAGGAATTTTAGTAAGTTTTTGGTGTTTTTTACTGTGTCTTACATTTTTTGGCTGTACGGATGCCAACGCGCCGCGCCGTTGTCCCAAAACCGCACTGTCGTCCTTAGATAGAGAGCTGTCTGAGGTGTAGTATTATCTTCAAAAACTAGCTCGTCTAGTCCCAACCTGAACTTCGGGTCTATAGAGTGACAAAAGAACTTCATAGTGCTCTTCATTCTCGACCCTCATCCCTTTAGAGTGAGGTAAGTTAGGGCAGCCCTTCGCTCTCGGCTCTCTATGACCTAGAGCCTTGACGTGGTTGGTCCTCCTCTCTTACATTTTTGGTGAACCCGACGTGAACCATTTTGGTTTCGTTTAGCAGTGCTGAAGGCTCCTATCCTCATGTTCTAGGGCCATTGTAGGTGTGAGTGTTGTGAGGCCTTTCGCCTTACAACCCAACTTGCGACCCCTAGTAGGTGTAGTTGGAAGGTTCCGTAGGCGTTGCAGGACGAAGCCTTAGTTGGGTCACTGTCTGATTGCGAACCTTTGGGGGGCTTTGTGAGAGCATCGTTTAGTGTGTGTGATGGCCTCTTTCTTGCATCTGCGTATCCCCTCTATGCAACCTGTGAGTAGTGGTCCATGTATACTCTTCACCTCGTAGGACTTGCCGATGGGTTTTAATAGAGAATCATCTCCTCTTTACATCCCTGCGCGAATCAACGAAAACATCGTAGCAGGTGTTCTTGTTGACCCAACGTTCTGTTGTGACCTTTTTCACACATCGCCCCATTGCAAATGGGGACCCCTAATTGGCTTTGCTTTTGATTGTTTTCCTGTTGTCTATCTCTTTCTTTTTGTCTCTTTTCTCATGCTCTTTTCTAGGGATTGTGCGTCATTGAGCTTAAAATGTGAAATTTTGGCCGAACCGAAAATTAGGGTTTCATCTTTCACATCCGAGGTCGAGATAAGTGAATAAATTGAAAGCAGAGGCTTAACATTGTTGTCGGTATGCTTCAGTGATCTCGATAAATTTTCATCAAATTCGATTTGATTATTTTAGGTATTGCAATTAGGTGTCACTGCGGCTTTTTGAGATTCCATCTAGATTTCAGTTGGTACACTGTGCTTTAGGCAAAAGTGAGCCAAACCGACAACTTTCTATTTTTAGCAATTCGGCCGGTTGATTTAGGGGTTTAGATGCAAAGTTTTTTCAATGCATATGGGAGATTTATACGGGTTTTGAGACCTTCCCCAGATATACATGCAAAGTGAATAGCGAATTTCATAATTTAGCCTTCAGAGGCTATTTTTAGGGTTTGCATGTCGGGTTTTCTTTGCATGTCAGGTGATTCTTTGTGGGTTTTTCGAGACCTACGCAGTGGTGTGACATGCAAAGCAGGATAATCACTCCTTCAACAACTTACTATTTTTAGCAGATACATTCCGGCAGCTGCTTCCCAGCACTTCAGAATCACGAGCTGATCGCAATGCAGTAGAAACAAGAACAAACGAAGATCATTTGATATGCATGCAGAGCAAATTAGGGTTTCCAGCTTCGGGACCCAAAAAGAGGCGTAAAAAGTCAGAATTTTCGAAAACCGATGTATACCACCGCGATCAGCATCCCTCAAGCTATCTGCTGATAAAATTTGAAGGCAAATGGAGCACTTACTACTTATAGTAAGTCATTTTGGAAACTGGCTAAAAATAGAAAGTCAGCCGCATGCGCCAGTGTCAACAGGTAGGTCACATGGTGAGGAGCACGCTGTCCAAATTTCAACTCAAATGAATTAAGGTTATCTCAAAATCAAGCACTTACTATAAATAGTAAGTCACTTCGGAAGCGGCTATAAATGGCAGGTCAACATCAAGTCTCAGTAGGTACAGGTCAAGCAAGTGATGAAGACCCTAGGGCGCGAATTTTAGATCAAACGGAGTTGTAGAGGATGGAAAATCGGACACTTACTATTTTTAGCAGGTTGGTACAGAAGAATTAGGGTTTCCTAAAATCAAGGGCAGAACACGACAGCCATGCAAATGTAGAATCCAGCCACGATCACCACACTTCGGGCATTCAGCACATGAAATTTGAGCTCATTCTGAGCATTTACTATTTTTAGCAGGTTGCTAAAAATAGCAGAGGCATACGGGTACCGGGCACCAGCAGCTCAATCATGTCACCAGGATCCGAACAAAGCAAAATCCAGCCTTTTTGAAGCTTGAAATTAGCTTGAAGTGCAAAGTTGACAAACTTTCTAAAAATAGCAAATTAGGGTTAGCATGATCGAGTCACCCTAAATCAGGCAAAGAACATAAAATTCACTGAAATTGATAAATTGTCAAGTCCAGCCAGTGAAGAATGCCTTTAAAAGCTGAAGATTTGTGGAAATTCTCTAAGCACTTGAAATTTGAAGCTCAAAGGCCCAAATGCGCCTTGCTTTGCCTGGGAAACTTGGATGAGAATATCTAAGTATGAAAAATGGAAGTAGCACCCCCCAAAATGTGCCTTAGGAAGAAGGACAATTGAAAATTCTCTAAGTATTGACAAAAATGGAAGTAGGCCATGGGAAATGCGCCCAAGTGCAAAGAGGTAGCTTGAAAACTCCTAAGGCAAGTTAAAATGAAAGTTCAAAGGGTAAAATGCGCCCTTAAGGGAGGAGTTGATGAAAATATTCTAAGTTTTGCCAATTTGAAGCTTCCTATCACATATGCGCCCTTGCCAGCTTGAAGGAGGTTGAGAATTTTCTAAGTTTCAAAAATTGAAAGTAGGGGGTCCTAAATGCGCCCTAGCTTGAGAGGTGGATAGAAAATTTTACTAATGTAAAAAAATGAAAGCTCATGCCCTCCATATGCGCCCTTGAGGGAGGCAAGCATGAGAAATTTACTAAGTCTTTCAAACTGGAAACGCCACCTGCCAAATGCGCCTAAGCCTGAAGAGTTCAAAAATTTGCCTAAGTTAAAAACTTGAAGCAAGGTACCCCAAATGTGCCCTCCATGGATTAGGAATGGAAAAAGTTCTAAGTGTCATAAATTGGATGCTCCATGGGTCAAATGCGCCCCTCTTTGAAGAGGAGCTTGGAAATTTTACTAAGTGTAAGAAAATTGAAAGCTCCACCCTCCATATGTGCCTGGAAAGAGAAGAGGAGACTTGAAATTGTTCTAAGTCTCGAAAATTGGAAGTAAGGGGTCCAAAATGCGCCCTACCTTGAAGAGGATGATGAAAATTTTTCTAAGGCACACAAACTTGAAGCTCCCTGCCTCATTTGCGCCTTGACTCATGAGTGGACTCTTGAAATTTTCTAAGTATAAGAAGTGAAAGCACACCCTTTGAAATGCGCCCACCAAGCTGAAGAAGGTAAGTTAAAAATCTCTAAGGCATGGGAACTAGAAGCTGGACCCCCTAAATGCGCCTTCACTTAGAGATGGAGGAGAAAGTTGGTTAAGTGTTCAAAACTTGAAATATGCTCCCTTGTTTACGCCTTGAGGAAAGACATGAAAGTTGTGCTAAGTATTTGAAGATGGAAGTAGCCTACATCATATGCGCCTGAGTTTGTGGAGGTGTAGGGAAAAGTCTCTAAGGATGGAATTGGAAGTAGACATGTGAAAATGCGCCCTTGAGGTTAGAGCTAAGAAGGTCAAGAGCTGAAAAGTTTCTAAGTGTCCAAAGTGAAAGCATGACCATTGATTTGCGCCTAAGAGCTTAAAGAACATAATTTTATCAAGTGTTCAGAAGCGGAACCTCTAGGGTGGATATGCGCCTAGGCGTGAGGGAGGAGTTAGAAAATGTTTAAAGGTCACAAATTGAAAGCTCCATGACTAAAATGTGCCCAAAGATATTGGAGGTTAGAAATTCTCACTAAGGCATTTGAATTTGAAGCTTGATGGCCCAAATGCGCCCTTGACTTGTGGGAGTTTGAAAAATGGTCAAAAGTTGAAGCACAACCTATTAAATGCGCCCCAGGCTGGAAGAGTGGATTTTAGAATATTTTAAGTGTCTAAATTTGAAGCACATCCAATTTTAAGTGTGCTTTAACTTGTGAAGAGCTTTGAAAACGTCCAAGGATGGAGAATGGTGTTAGGCGTTGGTTTTAAAAAAATATTCTCCATGACATACAAGTGTGATCAAGGCATTAAAAATTTTTCCAAGTGAATTAATAAAAAATTTCTCACCACAGGAAGGATTGAAAATGAATAAAATTTCCTAAGGAAAAATTTTCAAAATGCTAAATGATTTGAAAATTTTCTAAGGCAAAGTATTTTCTTCCTTAGGAAATTACGCCTAGACATGGAGGATGATGAAATTTCTTAAGACATGAATAAATTGCCAGGTGAGGAGTCCGATGATGCTAGCTACACAAGGTCAAAAAAAATTAAAATAAATAAATTTCAAAGTTGAGAAAGGAAATGCACCTGAAGTGAAAAATGGAAATAAATTGATTTTTCTAAGGTTCAAAATTCAAAAAAATTAAATGAACCCGTTCGTTGGGTACCCATGGATTTGATGCGTTCTGAGAGAAATTTTCTTCTGGGTATTAAGGATTGTCGATGAGGAATGGATTTTAATGTCTTCTACACTTTGTCGAGGCCTTCAGGGTGAATATTTTTGATGGGCACCGGGCGGATGAATTTCCTAAGGAAAATTTGAGAAATCTTCTAAGGCAAGGAAAAATGTGTTAGAAATGCCTTGGCGGATGAATTTGAAAATGATCACCTAGATAATTTTTGATCAAATTCCTGATGAAAGGATTTTTCTCAGAGTCTGAGTTGGATGAAGTGGCAGAGTGAAGTATGCCCAGGCAGAATACAAGATAGGTTGGAAATTTGGCTAAGGCATGAAGAATTTGAACGTGAAGTTGGCTAGTGAAGACAATGAACGCTTGGAAGTTAGAGCGTGAAAATCCTGGTGAGTAAGTTGAATTTATATTATGAAATGTTCTAATTCTCTCCTCCTTGCTTGTTTTGCAGGAGGAACATCGAGACTAGGCGGTGATGACTTAAGTGATCCAAGACTACATTTCAACCTCGAAGGAAGAAAGTTGCGAAAAATGGCTAAGTGTTGAGACTTAGCGACAAAGAAGGAGCGTTTTCAAAACTCAAGATGGAGAAAAGAGTGGAAGTTCGAGCAAGGTCGAAGAACAACGTCAAGAAGAAGATCAAGAGCAGTTGAACTCCAGATTCTACCAAATTTTATTATCTGAGGAGGCAATCTTAGAGACTCTTTTACCCTCCTCCAAGCGATCAACAGAATTGGCTGAACGCGAAAAATCAGGAGCAGTGTGAACGCGTTTCAAGGCTGAAATCTTCTAGAAGAATGATGGACATTAATTGCTCATTTATTGCCCCACTCTCCATTATGGCGGTTTTTAGGGTGAATCTTGTTTAGGGCTGAGGTGGCACGATTTGAGCCATCCAGTCGATTGTAATTTTGAGCCGTCCGTTGGACTTGGCCATCTATAAAAGGGGGAGTCCCCCTTCATTTGTACATTCATGAGACAGTAGAATTAGAGTAGAAGTTAGAATAGAGAGACAAATTAGAAGTAGCGTAGTATAGATTGATAGAGTAGTTGAAGAAGAAGGAAAGTTTTTCCTTAAAACTTTGTAAGAAATTGTTGTGAACACTCTCCCAATAAAAAAAATTTTCATTGATGATGGATTTCGTCTTTTGTTGTGAGTAGCTAGCAAGGTTTCTTCGTCTTTCTGATTCGAGTAGTGACTTAGTAGAATAAGTTTCATTTTATGCAAGTAGTAGATAGTAATTGTGGAATGTGGTCTTCAATTTGAGCAAACTTCTTCTATCCATACCACTAGTGTGTTCGCTGATGGTGAATGCGCCTTGTGTGGTCAACTGGAATATCATGTACTTAACTTCGATCATGATTTGTATGTTTATATGCGTCGTTGTGATGGTATTTTCATGCTAAGTTGTGATTTGAACACCTTGAGCTACTCCTCTGAAGATTGCACCGGTTCTGTGGAGGCTGTCCGAAGTGAGGCAAAGCAGAGCCTAGTTGAAGCTTCAGAGAATTGATCGCCATGTCCACGCCTTGAGTAGATTAGAGCTCTCTAAACCCTGATTTTAAATTCAGTATTTCAAGTTAGTTCAGATACAAGAACTTCATAGACAAATCTTTCGAGCATTTGAATTCCTTTCTCCACTGTTGAACAATTCCGTAAGTCCCCTTGAAATACCAGCAAATCACATCGAGCCAACTGAGCCTATTCGCACTGAAAGAACCTTGGAGTTGAACGCATGAACTTTCTTGCAATCTTAGCATGCGGAATACTTTGATCAAGAGAGAATAGGGTAGCTGTTGGCGACTTTATTCTGCGTTGGTGCGATCACGAAAAATACATCAACACGTTCCAGGTGAATATTATAACCGAGGAGATTATGTTAATTAACTTCCTGCATAAAGATGAGTATGACACACCTGTAAGCACCATTTGTACGCATAACGAACTTTTCGTACCTCCCCTTGGCAGCATTGTTATGTTGGTCCTTGTTGGACCTAAGTCTGTAAACCTGTTGTTTGACATAATCTCGGGGTGTGAACTCTTCAGAGTGAAGCTGGGTATCCCTTGGCTAGTAGCTATGAATGTAGTTCCCTCGGTTGTGCATAAATGTTTGAAATTTACTCATGAGGGTTCAGTGCATGTGATCCACAACACTGGTTATAAACCGTGTAATGTCCCCATTTTTTTTTCCTGATGTTGTTTGTGGATGGATTAGCCTATTCCAGACCCTCGTAGGCTAATGAGCATGGTTAGGGGGTCCCTTGTGGCAGTTATCTAGCCAATTGATGGGGCTCCATTTTTTGGATTCAGCTGGATTGGAGAAATAAGGGAGATAATAATTAAATTAATTATTTGTAAGGTTATTAAATAAATAAATATTATAAAGTAACCTTATATTTAATTAATTTAATAAAGTGACTTAAATAAAATATTATATCATAAAGTCACTAAAATAAAATTAAAGTATGTGGAGATATGTATGCTAAAGGGAAAATATATCTTTTATCCCACATTGGCAAGAAAAGTGTGTGAGCTCTCCTAGGAAAAAAGTATAAAAGGATCTTAAGGGCTCATTTTTGGATATCCAAGAATTGTTATTTGATTTGAAGAACTTGTTTGGTGAAGGAGCCAGCTAGGGTTTCTGACATTTCCAACCATTATGAATGAAAACTCTCATTGGTTATGCAATTTTGAGGGTGTAAAATATCATTTGAATTATTGCTTCATTGTGAGCTTCACTTTAGGAGTTCAATTTGTGCCAAAATTTGTGGCCAAAGGCCAATTTTGTGGAGATCGATTTGAGCTTGCATATGTGGCATCGATTTCATAAGAAACTAGGGGCACACCATTTTGAGGGACATGGCAAAAGTTTTGATGCTTTTTAAGGAAGGTTGGAGCTGCTATGAATTTTATATCTGAAGTTTGCAATCAGAACAGGGGCGACACTTCTAAGGGGTTGATTTCATCATAATTTGGTGGATGTTCATTGTTGCAACAATTGCTCATCATCTCAACTCCTTCAACACAATTACTCCAGGTTCTTTCATATATTTGCATTTATAATTTCAGCATATTAGTTGCTGTTTCCCTATAGCTGTAGGTGCATATTCTTATCAACATTGTCATATATTGATATCTATTGTAATGCCAAGAGTCTCGTCCTTTCTATATCAACAATGTATTAGACAATACATCTCAATAAAGGAGTTATAAGTTGCAGGTCATATATTTGTTGTAATGAGCATGCTAATATCTTTCATGATCAACATATTAGTATGCATGCCAAGTGTTTGACAAAATGTCAATTGGCTGTAGATGTGTTAGAAGTATTGTCATTGATGTCAGGACAAATCGTGGATGAATAACATAATTTTAATAAGTTGCTGTTTGTTGACAAAACATGTCATCTAGATACACTGACATCACTATCACTCTGTTTAATAACATTCAGCATCACTCTGTTTCATAACATTCAGATCATCATAATCTTCATCAGACAGTTAACTTTCAGATTGACACATTCAGTAGATGGCTAAGTCGAGGTCTGAGTCATTCATGATTAAACACTCAAGACAGTTAACTTTCAGATCAACACATTCAGCAGATGGCTAAGTCGTGGTTTGACATTCATGATTAAACACTAACAATTACAAAAGTATCTTTGGGTTACAGACTTTAAGTTATGAAGAGGCGAATACTAGACAAACGACTTATCAGAGACTTAATTAAAAGTTAAGAGATTCGTTTAAAAGATTAATGCAAATTATTTTATGAAAAGACGTGTTTTTGATGAAGAGATTCAAATGAAGGTGTTTTATGAAAAGACGTGTTTTTGATGAAGAAATTCGAATGAAGGACGTCTTTTCTGGAATAGATGCGAATTAAGAAAGAGAATGACGTGTTGTTTATAAAATCTAATTGCTCCAATACAAGGCACGATTAATGAATAGTTAAGAAAAACACGGTATGGTTTTTGGAAAGACGCGTCTTATCCAAACCAAACAATGCAGCTCTAAAGGGAGTTTCGATTTATTGAAGAGGTGTGTTCTTTTGTGACTGAAAAGATGCAAGCCTTTCGATTTGCCTTTTGAAGGGATATGTCTTAGACTCTTAGTTTATTTAACAATATAGATATAAACTAATTTGATTTAGAATTATGAAAAGGCAGATTTCTAAGTGTGCACAAATAGATGTGTTCTTTCATAAGAAAGGTGTAACTCTTGAGAAACATACATATTTGATATCCAAATCAAAGTTGCTAGTGTGGTTGTGAAGTTAAAGAAGTCTAAATCTGAAGCCTATCTTCTTGTGTGGGCTGAGTGTGAGAATTTACATCACAAAGGCAGATTGGAGGATTGGCAGAGTGCAGATCTGATTGACTTCAGTTGATTCATCCATCAAGTCAAGGTGTGGTGCCTTGCAATAGGGGTTGATGCTCCTTGTAGGTAGGTGCCTACTAAAATTGTAAAGGGTTAGGGTGTTCCTTGTAGGTGATATTCTACTAAAACATCTCTCTTGTAAGTTAAGTAGGTTGGTGCCTATTTTAAAAATTATTTCAATAAAGCTGTATCAACTTGTGTAAATTGGGTCATATCAAAAAGTTGATTGTAATAAGTTTGAAAAGATTAAGAATTGAAAGTTTGTGTTGATTTACTGATTCAGCCCCCCCCTCTCAGTATATCTTTTGTGCTCTTCAATTGGTATCAGAGCAAGGTCCTTTTTGAAAGCCTAATCGCTTGAAGGAGATCCTTAAGAGCACATATGGCAAATCAAAACAACACTGTGAAAACACCCATCTTTGATGGGACTAATTATGCATTTTGGAATATCAAGATGGAAGCATACTTGAATGCACTTGGGTTTGATGTGTGGCAATCTATTGTTGATGGGTATTCACCTCCAGCTACCCCTCCAACGGATCAAGCAGGGAAAAAGCGAAGTGAAAACAATGCAAAAGCTAAACATGCTCTGCTTTGCAGCCTAACAGATTCTGAATTTACAAAAGTCATGAGGTGCAAGTCAGCAAAAGAGATTTGGGACAAACTTCAAAATATCTATGAAGGGGATGCAAAAGTTAAGAAGGCAAAATTGCAAACTCATAGAAGGAAATTAGAAACTCTCAAGATGAATGATGAAGATATTGCATCATACTTTCTCCATGTTGATGAAACAGTAAACATCATGAAAGGACTTGGTGAAGAAATTGAGGATACTTTTATTGTTGATAAGATTCTAAGATCTCTATCTACAAAGTTTGAGGCCAAGGTTGTGTTGTGACCTTTTCACACATCGCCCCATTCAAGATGGGGACCCCCTAATTTTTGCTCCATTCTGGTCTTTTGGCTTGGGTTTTCCTCTCTCTCCCGCTCTGTCTCTTTTCTGATGTCCGCCTTTCAAGGGTTGCGCCCGTTAGTGAGTTTAAGCATGAAACTGACCAAGTCTGAAAATTAGGGTTTCATTGTTTCTGGTCAGTCCAAGGTCGAATAAAGTCGATAAATTGAAAATTGAGACTAACATTGTTGTCAGTGTGCTTCCAGCAGGTTTTCAGCAAATTTTCATCAGATTCTGAGGTACTTAGTATTTTTAGTAAGTGTGAAATTCAGGTCAGTTCGTCAGCATTTTTTGAAATTCCGACAGTCACAGGGCATTCAGAGCGCATCAGACTACTCAGATGCAAAATTTGAGCTGAAAAAGATAAAACTAATTTACTTGATTCCTGGGCGAACATTCCTTCGTGGTTCAGATGAGTATGCGGCATGTTGTATATTCATATAGGTTTTGAGACCTTACGCCTTGATGTAACAAACAGAGACAACTTTCAAAATTCAGTCTTCGAAGGCTATTTTAGGGTTTTGCATGTGGGGTTTCTTTTGCATGTCTGATGATTCCCGATGGTTTTCGAGAGCTTCGCGATGGTGTGACATGCAAATGAAGATACTCGCTCAGTAAGGAACTTGCTATTTTTAGCAGGTGTGTCCCAACAGCTGCTTCCCAGCAGTTCAGAATCACGAGCTGATCGCAGTGCCACAGAAACGAAGAGAAACAAAGATCATTTGATACGCACGCAGAACAAATTAGGGTTTCCAACTTCAGAGCCTGAAAAGAGGGGCAAAAATTCAGAATTTTCGAAAACCGTTGTAAACCATCACGATCAGCATCCTTCAGGCTATCTGCTGGTGAAATTTCAAGATGAACGGAGCACTTTGTCATGTCCCCGATTTTGTGCCGTTTTAGAAACATAATTAAAATAATTAATTTTGTGATATCGCATAATTGTAATTGTCCAAGACAATATTACAATTATAAAATCATCATAATGTTATTATAATAAATATTAAAGTGAATATAAATTATTGAACAATTATGATTTTTATAGAATACAAATAATACTGAATATATATATATATATATATATATATAGCCTGAGCAAACAATTATTATTATTATTATTTAAAATAATTTGAAATTATTAAATATTTAATTTTAATAATAATATTCAGATAAAGTAAATTAATATTATAAACATTTATCACGAAAATATATATTATTATGGCTTTATTCACCTACGGTTGTGGAAAGCCACGATTAATGCTTAATCCCCAATTAAAGTGACCTTGAAAGGTCATTAACCCTGGACGCATGTGACTCTTCATTGACCTTCGGGAGAGTATAAAGACCCCGATATGGGAAATAAACAAAAAGGGAGGTAAGAAGGAAGAAATGTATACTCAGCAAGACAAATCACCATAGCCTTGAATATTTAAGAGAGAACTGACGTAAAATAACGAGCAAATGGAGAACCACGTCATTACTATTTAATCTGGGACGAGTGTATAACATTGCCTTGACTGAAGCCGACGTTAGTATAAGATATTCATTCTAGGAAGAAGGAAAAGATTGGAAGTATTCTATTGCGGAATATATGAAAGAACGAAGAGTATACAAAAATCTTAGAGGGTTAGCATCGACAGATGAAGGAACCCACGCTGAGGAACATTGGTTACAATAGGAACGAGGGAACCAAGGAAACAAGGAGATTCACCCTGCCGTCCCTATTCTCCACCGCTACATTTAATTGCTCCTGGTCGCAAGTCTTACATAGCATCGATGGATTTCAATCCTAACGCGGGGGTCGTTATGTGTCCTCTTCTGGACGTCCAAGGCAATCAGCAGGAAGCCGTGGTAAGCAAGATAAAGAAGCGGTAATTTCAGACTATGAACTCTACGGGATAGAGGAGAGTCGGGAAGTGAGCATATATCCTAATGGAGCCACAAGTTACAAGATATCACACCTTACATCCGCCATCATCACAGGAGATGTACACCAACACTACTGGATGCCACCACCATGGCTGGAGAATGATAGATGAACTGGAGTTGACCAATTAGGCTATTTAGCAAGAACGAGATTATTAGGGCTCTTTGACAGATTAAAACGAATGTGATCAAAGGCATCAATTAGTTGAAGCTTGTAGGAAGGAAGGACATCGAATGGAGGAAAGAGTTGAAGAAGATAAGTAACATTCTGAAGGATTAACTAGTTACGCCACCAACAGGTAAGGGGTGATGGTTGTTTATGCATCCATCGATATAGAAAAATTGATAATATGACCTCGATGATATTTATATATATATATATACGAATAGTGATATAAGGTAGAATATGCACCACTAACGTAATATTAACGAAATAAGAATATGCGTAGATGCATTCTTATAGTAATAAAGATATAAATATTGAGTCATTAAGAAATGATGGTATATACCTATTATATGGTTGTGCTGATAGTAATGCTTACAACCATTATTGAGTCTTAAAGGTGATAATAATTCTATTATGACAAATGGTTTTCTCTTTGAGATCTGATAGAAGTTAATAGCTACACTTTGTACTTATCAAATTGTATAGAAGGATCATCCTTATTTGATATCATCACTAAACTAATTGATCTTTAATGCTACCAATGTCTCTTTGAGAAACACGTTGAATGGAAGATACGAGTTTAGGTGTTTCCATCAAAAAGGGGACATTACACACTTACTATTTATAGTAAGTCAATTTGGAAACTGGCTAAAAATAGCAAGTCAGCTGCATGCGTTGATGTTGACAGTAAGGTCACGTGGTGAGGAGCGCCTCATTCAAATTTCAAGTCGATCGGAGCAATGGAGCTGTCAGAAACAAGAGGTTACTATTTATAGTAAACCACCTTCAGAAATAGGCTAAAAATAGCAGGGTGACTAAAAGTGGTAGTGTCGATAGGACAATGAGGTCAAGAGGATGTAGTGTGCAAAATTTCAAGTCGTTCTGAGCTTCAGAGATGCAAAATCAGAGGACTTACTATAAATAGCAGGACATGTAAGTTGGCAAAAAGCGAAGAAAAAGTCCAAGTCTGGAACTTCATCTAGTAAACATGGTGAAATGCGCCCAGTTGATGAGGAGGCATAAAAAATTCGAAGTTATGAAGCTCGTCCTTCACACAGGCCAAAATGCGCCCAAGGAGAAGAAAGTCAAAGAAAAGTCAATGAATTTTATCCTGTAGGCATGGGGAAATGCGCCCAACTTGGAGAAGGGAAGCTCAGGAAGGTTAAAAAATTTTCTAAGTGTGGATATCCGCCACCACCTTCAAAATGCGCCCAAATTGCAAGTTCATCCTTCTCAGGGGGTAAAATGCGCCCAAGTTGTGAGTGGTCAAAGCAAAGGCAACGATTTTCATCCTCTTCCCTAGGCAAAATGCGCCCAAATACATGCATGTCAAGACAAAAACGGGAGGTGAAGAGACTCAAAGGCGTTGTTATCCACCAGCTATGTCCAAATGCGCCCAAGAGGAAAATGGGTCAACAAGTCAACATTCTTATCCTTCTCCTACATAAAAATGCGCTCAAGTTAGAAGAGGGTCAAAAGGTCAAAGGAAATTCGTCCTCCTCACCCTCCTAAATGCGCCCAAACAAGCTCAGGTGAAGACAAAAAAAACAGAAGTTGAAAGGTCATCCCTCTTGCATGTCTAAATGTGCCCAAGTTAGGATGGTAAAAGGTGAATGGAGGTAGTAAATAAGGTGAAAAATATTGCCAAGGCGTGGTGAATACAAGGTAAATGCTAGGCGTTATCCTCCATCAAGTGCAAAATGCGCCCAAGGTGGTGGGTGTTGGAGAATTTCCTAAGGCGTGTGAGGTGTTGGGAATAAAATGCTAAGGCGTGATTTCAAATTTCTTCAAGTGTTATGCGCCTAAAGGATGAAGTAAAATGTGAAGTAAAGCAACTCGCTAGGTGATGAAAATTTTTCAAGATAAATATCTTCCTTCGGACACAAAATGCGCCTAAGGTGTTGAGTGAAGAAGAATGAAATATTTCTAAGGCGTTAGAATTTTAAATAAAATTTCCTTGCAAGTGTGAAGTAAAATACAAATGGTGAGTAAGAAATAAAAGCGTGCTAGGCATGAGGGAAATTTTTCTAAATGAAGTTGATAAAATTTCCAACACTGGCGAATGAATCAAAATTTTCTAAGACAAATTCTCAAAGTGCAAGATGATTTAAAATATTTTCTAAGGCAAATATTTTCTCCCTTAGAAAATACGCCTAGAGGCTCAAGGTGGTGGAATTTTTCTTCGTGGAGCCCGAGCAAATTTTCTCAGCGGTGAAGTCAGAGATGGATGATAATGCAGATAAACTTAAATTTCTCAAGTCAGAGCAACAAGATGATCACAGGCAAAGAATGGATTTAAATTGGACAGATAATATTTTTCTAAGGTTCAAAATTCAAAAATTAAATGAACCCGTTCGTTGGGTACCCATGGATTCGAGACATTCTGAAGAAAATTTTCTTCTGGGTACTGAACATTCGCGATGATAGATGGATTTCCAAGTCTTCCGCACTTTGCCAACACTTTTTCAGTGGAGAATTTAATCAGTGCTCAAATTGTGAATTTTCCTAAGGGAGAATTTAAAATTTTCTAAGGCAAATTTGAATAAAACGACTTTTCAAAGTGAATTTCTCCGAATGGTGATTTTGATGGAATTCTTCGAAGATGAATTTTCCAGAGATGATGAAGAGTTGAATTCGAATTCAAGAGACAGAGCTCCGGCTGGTGAATCAAAAAGATGGATTTAAATTAACTTTTTCGAAAATGAATTCAAAGATGCCAGTCAAAGTCAAGTTTCTAGAAGAATAAGATTCCGGACGTCGAGAGACAAGTGTCAGAAATACCAGAGAGGGAGAATTCAAATTTTTGAAATGGAGTAGTGGAAGTTTAATGCACTGGCTATAATTGGCTTCTTCTAGAATTCGAATTTTGGCTATAAAATGAACAAGCTTCTCACTATCTTTTCACAGCTAAGAAGGAATTCGACTTACTCTGAGGTTTGAGAATTGCTTGAGGGAGTTTGAAGCTTTGTTGAAGCTTGAACTTGTTTGATGAAGGCTGAAGCTTGCGTTTGCTGAGAAGAGCTGAGAATGATGCCTTGAATTGCCTGTGCAAGTGTTGCAAATTCGAATGTTGCTGAAGTAAAGAAGGGCGCACTTGCTGATTGCCAGAGGTTAATTTGTTGCTGATTAAAATTTGAAATTGCCAGAGCCAAGAGGTACGGACTTGCAAGTTGCTGAAGATTCAAATTTGTAGTTGAAGGAGGACGCCTTGGAAATCTGAAGTCAAAGAGTCTAAGAGGTGCGCACTTGCTGGTTGGAGAGGGTACGAGTGTGGCTGAGGCTTAATTCATTGCTGAGGTCTGAAGTTGCCAGTGTTAGTAAGGACGCCTTGAAGTGAAAGGAGTTAGTGAATTACAACCTTGCTGATTTAAAGAAGTACGAATTTAAAGATTGCTGATTGCTAGTACAAAGTACGAAGTTATAAAAGTTCAAATTGCTGATTAAGAGTAGTGAAGTGAAGTCACTAAAGTCCACTTAGATTTTTTCTAAGTGTTGGAGTTGAAGAAGAAGAAGCTGAGGTTTGCACAAAAGAAAAGTCATTGCAGCTTCTCAAATGGCTGAGGCAAGGGCGACTGGCAAGGACAATGGTGCGTCCAGATAAGCTGTGATCAAGAAGCTGAGTAAGACGTTCATGCCGGAATCAAAGTTCATTTCAAAGTTGGGCAAGTTGACAGACACCAACCTGGGCTCCGTCAACCTGGAGGCCTTCAAAAGCAGAATGTTGGGGATTGGAAGTCATCGGCCTTCGACCACTTCACACAATATTGTTCGAAGTGGGTTATATGCAGCTGCTGGTTTTCCACCAGCCATCCAATGCTCGGAGCTGATAATGGAGTGCGCCAATTACTATGAGAAGGATCATCGGTCAATCATGTCACCCGATGGCCAAGTGCTAGCAAATCTTACTCCAGCGGCCATTGGTGAGGCTTTCGAGATCCCGGTGCACAGAAACATGGTCTATAAATCAAGAGAGCGGGCTGAGCGGATGTACGCTTCTGCTTTCGAGAGATGCACGGAGACGATCAACACTCACTAGATGAGCACTCCTAAGCCTTCTCGCACAAAGTTGCCGAAGCAGATCATTGCGGATGACTTGAAGCAAGAATATTGTGATCTCATCATGATGCTGAGCAGGGTTGGTGGTTTCCCACAATCGTTCATTTTTGAGCCTTGGATGTTTTACTACATCAACCTCGTGTTAGAAGGGAAGGATTATGTCAATTGGGCCGAGATGATAAGTGATAATTTACATGAGTAGCTCCTAAGCCTCCGAAGAACGAAGACATTTTACATGAGCTCTTACATTATCTATATGTTGGCACGTATGACTAAGTACAAAGGGATCTCTTATAAGGAGCCTGTCGGTTGTGGCTCTCATCAATTCAAGATATATGATGCCTGTCCACAGTTGCATTTGGCGAGCACAACTCACTACAAGCGTGTCAACGATTCCTTCACCATGTATATCACAAGACTGCTTCAGGAGCAGTTGCATCACAGAATCTCGAGGGAAGCCCAAGAGTTGATTGAAAGGTATGGGTGCTGGTTCATACAGTTTCCGAAATTTTCTTATATTAGGCTGCAAGGTTTCTCATCATATCCATATAGGCTGCCTAAGTACCCAACAGATAGAGTTTTAATGCTAGAAATATCTAGGCAATTGTTTGCCTTTGATAAGATTCAAAAGAAGAAGAAGGGAGGGATAGAATTTCTAGTTGTCATGGGCAACTCGGATGAGGTGTGTCCCTCAATACAGGCAGCTAGAGAAGCTGAAAGTGAACTTCAGTTTTATCATTTTTCATATCATACTAGCCGACAACACTACGATCCACATCATAACATCAAGTGGGTACTGTCAGAGGAGTTTAAACATAAGGCCACCATAGAGGATTATTGGGCTGATGCAGCGGATGAAATTGAAGTAAGGAAAAGGATGTTTTCTCGGTTGCCTATTACTTTAATCAAGGAGTGTGAAGTTGTGCTGGTTCCAGACTAGGTAAACGAGGATATGGACGTTGTCCATCCGGATTATGCAGCAGTTAGAGATACTCCACTTCCACCCCCGGATTGGTCAGAACCTGAGATTGCTGATTTGGATACACTTTCTATCTCGGTCCTGACATTCACCAGAGCATGGGTTGATAGACGAGTAAACAGGTTAAAGAGTAAGTCAATTGCTTTGACTTACAACTTGATGGGAGATCACAGGACACCCACTACTGGCAGAAAGAAACAGATTACACGAGGGCCAGAGTCCAGAAAGAAGGAGATAGTTCGACAGGAGCCTACTCAGCCAGAGCCTCCACGAGTTACAATTGCATCACCATTGGAGACACGTTCTCCAAGTATCCAGGAGGTTTCTTTGTTTGCTGATCAGAGAAATGCATTGAATCAGGTGCAAGTAGTACAGGATAATATTCAGCCTCCACGGAGAGAGTCAGTTGGCAGAGCGTCAACGCATCTGTTAGGATTGATCAGCGGGACGATGAGGGGACTATTACTGACCCTCAGTTTTAGCAGGAATTAGAGGCGGCCATGAACGATGATGATGATATAGTTTCAGGTGACACTCAGCCACTTGAGGATGATGAACCTCGCCAGAACGATGTAGAGGTTGAGCAAGTTAGAGAGGTAGAAGCACAGGAACAACAGCCTTTCGATATACAGTATGATGTGCCTGATTGGCTTAAGGACAGAATGAGAAGAAGCCCCAGTGAGGAGATTGATCCAGCAGTTGAGATGGAAGAGTTTTTGAACAGGATCAGTGCACCTCCACAGAAGAAGAAAGCAAGAAAGTTTTCGAAGATATCCACTGAGGAGGATGGCTCTCGCACCCTTCATGTAGCTGTGCCACGAGTTGAGTGTGACCGAAATGAAGCAGTACCTGAGAATTATGTGGTCACGACTCTAGATTTGGGACGCCCTACTGGTGCGCAGATTGTAGAGGAGTGTGATAACTCCTTCCTTGCCCTCAAAGATAGGTTATTCAAGAAAGAAGGGAAATATAAGAAGTTGAAAAGAGAACACAAGGCCTTAATTGGATATGTACAACAGTTGTCTCGTTCTCGAGGGCAGGATATTCCAGTGAGAGCCTCCAGCAGAGATACCTAGAGAGTCCGTCAATGGCTTGATGGAGTTGGGAAAGATGGCACAGGAAGCAGATAAGTGGGTCACAGGGGTTCGTGTTGAGACAGAGAAGTTTATGGAGGACCTTGCTTTTGCTTTTCAGCAGGCCTCTAGTATTTTGACACGGATGGATGCAGTGGATCATGCTTGGGGTGATGCTTCTATCTATCAGAGTAAGGTTATTCAGCGTCTTGAGGTATTGAGACATGTTCCGTTGCGATTGCTGATTGATGGAGGTGTCATTCAGGAGAATGACAGATATGATTTCTCTAGGTGGTATTCTTCGGCAATCACAGGGCGTGGCTTCTTCGACGCGGCACAGGCGGATTCAGCGAGGATACATAAGGCCATGGCCAATATCATTGATGGAGTTCATAATACTTTTGAGGCCATATTTGCTAGTCGGCTGAATTCAGATGAGGTTAATATTGATAATTTGAGGGGTAGGTTGGTACCTTTCTTTTCAGATGTGAAGACCTTCACACAGGATGACTTTGAGAATACCTCCACTTTCTCCACCTTGATCCAGAACACGCAGGATTCCTTAGTTGCTTGGAGGAAGTCTTGTGCAAGGCATGAGCATTCAGTCACAGTGTTAGAGTTTCAGTTAGATTGCATTCCACCCATTTCAGTTCAGGAGGTTGAGGCTATCCTTGGCCGATTCGTTGAGTTCGCAGCCAGAGAAAAGGAAAACGGGAATGCACTACTGGACGAGGATCTTCTAGAAGACTGATTGTGGGCATTTATTGCCTTTACTATTTTTGGGAGTGAGTGGGAATCTTTGATTCATTTAATGTACCACTCCCTATTCTGGTAGTTTTTAGGGTTAGGGCTGAGGTGGCACGATTTTGGCCACTCTATTGATTGTAATCCTAGCCGTCTTTTGGGACTTGGCTAGCTATATAAAGGGGGAGTCCCCCTCATTTGTAATTCATTAGAACAGGAGATTAGATCAGAGTCAGAATTGAGATAGAGTTAGAGACTAGATAGTAGAGCATTGTAGACATTTTGCATAGTGTGGAGAAGAAAGAAAGTTTTCCCTTTGAAAACTTTTGTAGAGATTGTTGTGTAATACTTTTCATGATAATAGATCTTTTCATTGATGGTGGAATTCGTCTTGTCATGAATAGCTAGCAAGATCTCTTCTTCCTTTCGGATCCAAGTAGCTTAATTTCATGCAAGTAGTTTACTTTGATGTGTGGTGTTTTGTTGAGGTAGCTTCTTTCATTCCATACCACTAGCGGCTTGTTGATGATAAGTTCGCCTTGCGTGGTCTACTGGACATTCTCTTGAATTTAACTTCGGTTGTGATTTGTATACCTATATGCATTGTTTTGATGGTGTATGTATGCTAAGTTATAATCTGAACATCCTTTGCTATCCCTTTGAAGATTGCACCAATTTTGCTGAAGCTGTCCGACGTGAGGCTAGGTGAAATTTGGTTGAAGTCTACTAAAACGAAGCTCCACATATCCTGCATTTAGAATAGAACATAGGTTTCTTAGGCCCTATACTCTTTACTTTCCGCACATTTCTGTTTAGCTTTAGGAAAACGTACTACATTGCCAAATCATACACGCAAGAATCCCTTCAAATCATATACTAGCTGCTAACTGCAAGAAGTCTGAACAATTGTGTAAGTCCCCTCGTAAGAACACAGCAATACACATCAACCAAACTGGGTCTATTCGCACTTAAGGAACCTTGGAGTTGAACGTGTGATCTATCTCACAATCTTAGCACATGGAATACTTTGATCAAGAGAGAACAAAGTAGCCCCAAACTATTTTTGTTCTGCTATTTGGTGCGGTCACAAAAACCACGTCAACAGGTTGCAGCATTGGAAGAATTAACAAATTTAGACCAACTAAAAAAGGATGAATTACATGGGATCCTTGCTGCCTATGAGATGAGGATTGGAGGAAGATCACCACAAAAGGAAGTCTCATTCAAAGCATCCAAAAAGGGCAAGAACAAGCATGAAGAAAAGGATGAAAAATCAAGTGATGAAGCAGAAGCTTACTTCATGGGTAAACTTAAGAAGGGAAAAGGAAAATACAAAGGGAAATTTCCTTTTAAATGCTTTAATTGTGGAAAAGTTGGACATTATGCCTCAAAATTTCCTCAAAATGAAAGCAGCTTCAGTGAAGAAGAAAAGGAAATCAACAACAAGAAAAAGGGAAAGAAGAATTTCAACAATAACTCGAAGAAGAAGTTTCAAAAACATAAGAAGAGTTTCTATTCAAAGAAAGACAGCAGCACCTCCGAAGAACAAAGTGAAGATTGCTCAAGCAATGGGGAAGATGAAATATTGTTTATGGCTGAATGTGAAAAACAAAATGTTGATCAAGAATGTGAAGAAGAAGAGGAGATAGATCAAGATTGCAATGAAGGAGAGGAAGTAGATCTTGAAGAAGAATTGCACTATGCTTACAAGAAAAATGAAGACTTGAAGAAGAAGGCTGCCAAGTACAAGTTGAAGATCAAAGAGATGACAAAAGACTTGGAGAATTCAAGCAAAACCATTGAAGATTTGAGAACTCTAATCATGGAAGCTGAAAGAAATGAAGAAGAAATGAAAAGCAAACTCAATACAAAGGAGATGAAATGTGACAAGCTGGAGCAAGAAATAGCAATGCTAAAGATAGAGTTGGAGCAAACAAAGGTACAACACACAAAGATTGATGAAGAATCCAGCAAGTTGATTGAGCTAATGAAGGCTCAAGATTTTCTTCAAAACAAAATAGGGGGCTGTTTTGAAGGACAATCCAAGAAGGTTGCTGACTCTAAAGAAAAATCTAAGACCTTCTCAAAGCAAGGTGAAGAAGAATGGATAAGTGCTGATCCTAAAAGAAGACTGAATACTAGGCACTTCTATGCATTTAATGGCTATTGTTTTCTATGTAACAAATTTGGCCACAAGGCCTTAAATTGTAAAAATAAAGTAAAAAATATTCCTAGCTACCTTAGGAGAGATTATAATCCTTTCACACCATTAATGGACTATAATAGTCTATGCTACAATTGTAATAACCTTGGGCACAAAGCACAAGCTTGTAGGACAGTTTTCTAATGATTCTCCAAAGCAAAACAAGAAAGAAGATAAGTCCATTAAAAGGAAAGAAATGCCTATCAAAGTGTGGAGGAAAAAGGAGAAATCAATGTTCATTCAAACCGCCTTACATGCTGAAAGTAAGAAGGATAGATGGTACATTGATAGTGGGTGCTCAAAGCACATGACAGGTGACAAGAGCAAATTCATCTCTCTTGAACCTACTGATGAAGGAACAGTAAGATTTGGTGATAATACAAAAAAACAAATAAAAGGAAAAGGAACACTTAGTCTAGATAATGGGAAAACAAAAACAGAAAATGTTTTGTATGTTAAGGGCCTAAAAGAAAATCTTCTAAGTGTTAGTCAACTTTGTGATCAAGGGCATAGTATCACATTTCTTTCTAATACATGTGATATCAAGAAAGATGGAAAGCTGGTTGCTCAAGCTGAAAGGAAACATAATTTGTATGTCTTAAAGGAGATAAGTTGTGAAAGTTGCAACTTAGTACAAGAGGATGAAAGTTGGTTATGGCACAAGAGGCTAGGTCATCTCAACTTTGATAATATTGTCAAAGTTAGCAAATCAAATGCTGTGAGAGATATGCCAAGGATAACAAAACCTTCTAATATCATTTGTAGAGAGTGTCAACTTGGAAAGCAAACAAGGTCAAGCTTTAAGCCTAAGGAGCACTCTTCATCAAAGCCATTAGAACTCATACATACAGATCTTTGTGGGCCAACCAAATCCAAGAGCATGAATGGAGAAAGATATTTTATGTTGTTGATTGATGACTTCTCAAGAATGACTTGGGTTGCATTTTTGAAAGAAAAATCTGAAGCTTTTGATAAATTCAAAGCTTTCAAAGAGCTGGTTGAAAATGAAGCAAACATCAAGATAAAATGTCTTAGATCAGATCGAGGAGGAGAATTCACATCAAAGGAATTTGAATTTTTTTGCATAGAACATGGAATTAAAAGGCAATTTTCTGCAGCAAGAACCCCTCAACAAAATGGGGTTGTAGAAAGAAAAAATAGGACAGTTCAAGAAATGGCAAGGGCAATGCTAAATGAATCTAAGATAGCAGATTCCTTTTGGAAGGAAGCAATTCATACAACACTTTACATCTTGAATCGTGCACAAATAAGAGTGAACAATGAGAAGACATCATATGAACTTTGGAGAGGTGTTGATATGTTTTTCGTGACCACACCAACGCAGAATAAAGTCGCCAATGGCTACCCTATCCTCTCTTGATCAAAGTATTCCGCATGCTAAGATTGCAAGAAAGTTCATGCGTTCAACTCCAAGGTTCTTTTAATGCGAATAGGCTCAGTTGGCTCAATGTGATTTGCTGGTATTTCAAGGGGACTTACAGAATTGTTCAACAGCAGAGGAAGGGAATTCAAATGCTCGAAAGATTTGTCTATAAAGTACGGATTTCCTATTCTAACCAGAAAGTACTGAATTGAAAAGGTGTAAGGTTTAGAGAGTCTAAATCTATTCTAAGGCATGGGACATGGCGATCAATTCTCACAAGCTCCAACCAAGCTCTGCTTTGCCTCGCTTCGGACAACCTCCACAGAACTGGTGTAATCTTCAGAGGAGTAGCTCAAGGTGTTCAGATCATAATTCAACGTGAAGACACCGTCACAACGACGCATAGCAACGTGTGAATCACAAACGAAGTTAAGTCCGTGATGTTCCAGTTGACCACGCAAGGCGAACTCACCATCAGCAAGCCCACTAGTGGTATGGATAGACGAAGTTTGCTCAAGTTGAAGACCACATTCCACAACTATTATCTATTTGCATGGAATGAAAATTATACTACTTTGAACTATTTTACGCTACCATTTGAATCGGAAGGACGAAGAAACCTTGCTAGCTACTCACAACAAAGACGAAATTCACCATCAATGAAAAACTCTTTTATTGAGAGAGTGTTCACAACAATTTCTTACAATTTTTTCAAAGGGAAAACTTTCCCTCTTCTTCAAACTACACTATCAATCTATACTAAGTTACTCTAAGCTATCATCTAGCTGTCTCTCTATTCTATGTCTACTCTAAGCTAATTTCTAATGAGATACAAATGAGGGGGACTCCCCCTTTTATAGTTGGCCAAGTCCAACGGACGGCTCAGATTACAATCGACTGGATGGCCCAGATCGTGCCACCTCAGCCCTAAACAAGATTCGCCCTAAAAACCGCCAAAATGGAAAGTGGGGCAATAAATGAGCAATTAATGGCCACCATCTTCTAGAAGATTCCTGTTTTGAAATGCGTTCACACTGCTCTTGATCTTCTTCTTGACGTTGTTCTTCAACTTTGCTCAAGCTTCCATTCTCTTCTCCATCTTGAGTTTTGAAAACATTTCTTCTCTGTCACTAAGTCTCAACACTTAGCCATTTTCTTGCAACTTTTCTTCCTTCAAGGTTGAAATGTCATCTTGGATTATTTGCTTCATCACTTTAAGTCATCATCGTTTGGTCTTGACGTTTCTCCTGCAAAACAGGCAAGGAGAAGAGTATTAGAACACTTCATAATATAAATTCACTTTACTTACCTAATTTTCACGCTCTTCCAAGCATTCATCGTCCTCACTAGCCAACTTGGCATTCAATCCTTCATGCCTTAGCCAAATTTCATCATCCTCGAGGACTTATCATCTTTCAAAAGTGTTAACTTCAACAGCATCTTCTTCAAGAAATTTATCCCACCAGTTGAAGCGTCGACAATTTTGATTTCATTCATCAGAAAGATTATCTTCGCGAAGAATTTGGGCAAATTTACCTAGGTAGTTCCTCTCAAATTCATCGTCTGGAGGATTTTACCTTGAAAACACATTTTCTCCACTTTGCCTTAGAAAATTTTCAAATTTTCCCTTAGGAAAACTTATCAATCCTGGTGCCCATCAAAAATCTTCATCCCGAAGGCTACAGCGAAGCATGGAAGACTTTAAAATCAACTTCTCATCGAAGATCTTCAATACCCAAAAGAAAATTTTCTTCAGAACGCATCGAACTCATGGGTGCACAACGAACGGGTTCATTTAATTTTTTTGAATTTTCCACCTTGGATAAATAATTTTTTTTTATCAAATTTATCCCGTTCTTCACATCTGTGAACATTTCTTGTTGCTCCAACTTGAAAATATTTTATCCACCCTATGCAGCTGGCATCATCTGACTTCATCTCTGGCAATTTATCAACAATTGATCCATGCTTTAGGAAACTTCATCACCTTCACCAGACTTAGGCGTATTTTCTAAGGAAGAAAATACTTTGCCTTAGAAAATTTTTAAATCATCTTGAAAAACTTTTTGAAAATTTCGCCCTGGAAAATTTTATATTCAACTCAATCAACTTGCCTGTGAGAAAATTTTATCCATTCATCTCAGAAAATTTTCTTTCAAAACTCATCACGCCCAACATGTTTTATTTTTTTATTATTCCTCATAGGCTTAATATTCCCAACGCCTAACATATTGTTCATCACCACACACACTAGGCGCACATCACACTTCATGAGGAATATTCAACTTGCCTTTGAAAAAAAATCCAACACTTAGTACTTTCAACGCCTAGCAACTTTCCATTCAAATTCCTACCACCTTGTCTTCAACGCCTTAGTCATTTTATCTCCTAGCGTACTCCAAGATGGGCATATTTTTGATGTCATGAGGGATGAAATATTCAATGCCACCCTTGACTCTTCTATTTTTTTTCTAAACTTAGGCGCATTCTCCATGGTGAGGTGGATTTTTAAAATTTGTCTTTTCAACGCCTCTTTGGAATATTCCCTCCTTGCATGCATACGTTTTGTCTTGACATGCCCTCATTTGGGCGCATTTTATGCATGAAGGGGAATTAACTTTCAAGTTCAACGCCTTCCCTTTGACCCTCTTCTAAACTTGGCGCATTTGAACACGAGGATGGGCGCATATGGGAGGGAGAGAGGAATATCCTCATGACTTAGAAAATTTTAGAGCACCTTCCTAGGGTGGGCCTTTTTACACTTGATGAAGGATTTACATTTCTCACGCCTTTGACTTTCTTTCTTCTTGCTTGTAGTGGGCGCATATGGAGGGTGGTGGAGGATGAAATATCATTGACCCTTTTGACTTTCTTTCTTGTGAACTCCTCTTGGGCGCATTTTGCCTAGTCAAGTGGATGAAGTTTATACTTAGAATTTTTTTCAAACATGAGACCTTGCATGAGGGCGCATTTTGAGGTAGCTGCAGGATGAAACTTGTGCCTTAGAAAATTTTTATGCTTCCTCATCAAGCAGGGCGCATTTGGAGGTGGCAGGAGGATATCCAACTCTTAGAATATTTTCTGATGCTATTAGCTTGAAGTGGGCGCATTTTCATGGTGGTGCAGGATGAAGTTCCAGACTTAGTCACTTTTTCTTCGTCTTTGCCAGTTCCTCCATGCCTTACTATAAATAGTAAGTCCCTTGATTTTCACACTTCAAAAGCTCAGATTGCCTTGAAATTTTGAACACTGGACCTTCACGACTTCATCAACTTGTTGACATTGTTATTTTGAGCTTACCTGCTAAAATAGCATATTTCTGAAGGTAGTTTGCTATTTATAGTAACTGCTCGCTTCTGATACCTCCACAACTCCGTTTGACTTGAAATTCGAATGATGCGCTCCTCACCACGTGACCTGCTTGTCGACATCGGCGCATGTTGCCGATTTGCTATTTTTAGCCAGTTTCTGAAATGACTTACTATAAATAGTAAGTGCTCTGTTTGCCTTCAAATTTTACCAACAGATAGCTTGAAAGATACTGATCGCGGTGGTTTACACCGGTTTTCAAAAATTCTGACCTTTTACCCCTCTTTTCGGGCCCCGAAGCTGGAAACCCTAATTTGTTTTGCATGCATATCAAACGACCTCCGTTTGTTCTCATTTCTGTTGCATTGCTATTAGTTTGTGATTCTGAAGTGTTGGGAGGCAGCTGCCGGAATGCATCTGCTAAAAATAGCAAGTTGCTGAAGAAGTGATCATCTTACTTTGCATGTCACATCACTGCGTAGCTCTCGAAAAACCCACAAGGAATATGCAGACATGCAAAGAAAACCTTGACATGCAAACCCTAAAAATAGCCTCTGAAGGCTGAACTTCGAAAGTCGTTACCTCATTTTGCATGTTATACTGCCGCGGAGGTCTCGAAAAACCCAGAAGGAATATCTAGACATGCAAAGGAAAACTCTGCATCTATGCCCTGGAAGTTGGATTGCTAAAAATAGAAAGTTGTCGGTTTCAGCTCAGATTTTGCGCACGAGCAGTTTGACGTGCTCCGAATGCAGTGTGACTGTCGGAATCTCAAAAATGCTGACAGATTGCCTGTAATTGCACACTTACTAAAAATAGTAAGTACTTAGAATTTGATGAAAATTTGCTGAGAGCCTGCTGGAAGCATACTGACAACAATGTTAAGCTCTGTTTCAAGTTATTCACTTCATTTGACTTTGAGTTGGCTGGAAAATTCAAAACCCTAATTCTATGGATTTGGCCAAATTTCACATTTAGGCTCACAGACGGGCGCATCTTGGAAAGATAGACAGCAGAAAAGAGAGACAACGACAAAACAAACCAAAAGCAAAGCCAAAATTAGGGGGTCCCCATTTGCAATGGGGCGATGTGTGAAAAAGGTCACAACAAGAGGTAGACCAGCAATTGTCAAGTACTTCAAAATTTTTGGAAGCACTTGCTACATTAGAAGAGATGAAGAAGATCTGAGCAAATTTGACACAAGAGTAGATGAGGGAATCTTTCTTGGCTACTCTTCAAAAAGTAAGGCATATAAATGCTACAATAAAAGAACTCACAAAATTGTTGAAAGTGCTAATGTAAGAATTGATGAAGGAAAGCAATTCAAAGAAGTTGGACAAAGTGATCACTATGTTCAAACTATGAATGATAAAGACAAAGAAGATGAGGACTCCAAAGAGGAAGAAGAGGAGGAAGAGACAGAAGAAGAAGAATCTTCACAACGGACTTCCATGAAGACACCAAAGACACCTTCCAAGTTTGTTCAAAAGAATCATCTTGAAGATTTGATCCTTCAAGATAGATGTAGATCTACAAGGAAAATGGTGGATTACAATGAAGATTGTCATGTAGCATTTCTTTCTCAAGTAGAGCCCAAAACCTTTGAGGAAGCAAGCAAAGACAAACATTGGATTAATGCAATGAATGAAGAATTGGATCAAATAGAGAAAAATGAAACTTGGGAATTTGTTCCAAGGCCAAAAGATAAGAATGTAATTGGTACAAAATGGGTTTTTAGAAACAAATCAAATGAAGATGGTCAAGTCACAAGGAACAAAGCAAGGTTAGTGTGCAAGGGCTATGCACAAGTTGAAGGAGTAGATTTTGAAGAAACATTCGCACCAGTTGCAAGGATTGAAGCAATTAGAATGTTTTTATCCTATGCAAGTCACAAGAAGTTTAAGGTGTATCAAATGGACGTCAAATCTGCTTTTCTCAATGGAGATCTAGAGGAGGAAGTCTATGTTGAACAACCTGAAGGTTTCCTACTATCAGAAGACAAGGATTATGTGTGCAAACTGAAGAAAGCTCTCTATGGGCTCAAACAAGCCCCAAGAGCTTGGTATTCTAGACTTGATAAGTATCTCAAAGAGAAAGGTTTCAAAAGAGGAGATGTAGATAGCAATTTATACATCAAAGAAGAGGATGGACACTTATTGATTGTGGTGGTGTATGTAGATGACATCATTTTTGGTGGAGATAAGGACAAAATGTGCAAAGAATTTTCATCATGTATGCAAAAAGAGTTTGAAATGCCAATGTTGGGAGAATTATCCTTCTTCCTTGGGCTACAAATTTCACAATCAAGTAAAGGTATTTTCATCTCCCAAACCAAATATGTGAAGGAAATGTTAAAAAGGTTTAGAATGGAAGATTGCAATCTTGTGAGCACTCCCATGGTTATAGGTTGCAAGCTAAGCAAAGATGATGAATCCCAAGAAGTGAATCGAACACTATATAGATCAATGATTGGGAGTTTGTTGTATCTAACTTCTACAAGACCAGACATAATGCAAGCTGTTGGAGTTGTGGCAAGATTTCAAGCAGCACCAAAAGAAACACATGTTCATGCAGTAAAGCGTATATTCAAGTATTTGAAAGGCACAATGGAATATGGTTTATGGTACCCTAGTAGAAATGATTTCACTCTTGAAGCATTCACAGATGCTGATTGGGCTAGCAATGTGGATGATAGAAAGAGTACAAGTGGAGGAGCTTTTTTTCTTGGAGGAAATCTAGTGTCTTGGATGAGCAAAAAACAAGAATCAGTCTCTCTATCTATAGCAGAAGTTGAATATATTGAAGCAGCAGCATGTTGCACTCAACTTTTGTGGATGAGGCAAACTTTAAGAGACATCAAGGTGGAGTATGACTATCCCTGCACTATCTATTGTGATAATACCAGTGCAATCAATATCTCCAAGAATCCAGTGATGCACTCAAGAACCAAGCACATCCCTATTAAGTATCACTTTTTGAGAGAACAAGTAGGAGAAGGACAAGTGTGTTTAGAATACATAACTACAAAAGAGCAAACTGCTGATATATTTACTAAACCACTTCCAAGAGATATATTTGAATATCTAAGGGACAAAATGAGAGTTGTTCCACAACCATCAAATTAATTGATGGAAGCATGTATTCAGGGGGAGCTACGCACAAAATCTTGTAGTTTCATGGAGCTGAAATACTGTTAGAAGACCCCTTGCCATTGATGTCAAAGGGGGAGAAATTGGACACAGGAGGAGCAAATAGAGAATCAAGTTGTCATTGGAGAAGTTGCCATCAATGACAAAGGGGGAGATTGTTAGAAGTATTGTCATTGATGTCAGGACAAATCGAGGATGAATAACAGAATTTTAATAAGTTGTTGTTTGTTGACAAAACATGTCATCTAGATACACTGACATCACCATCACTCTGTTTAATAACATTCAGCATCACTCTGTTTCATAACATTTAGATCATCATAATCTTCATCAGATAGTTAACTTTCAGATTGACACATTCAGCAGATGGCTAAGTCGAGGTCTGAGTCATTCATGATTAAACACTCAATACAGTTAACTTTCAGATCAACACATTCAGCAGATGGCTAAGTTGTGGTCTGACATTCATGATTAAACACTAACAATTACAGAAGTATCTTCGAGTTACAGACTTTAAGTTATGAAGAGGTGAATACAAGACAAACGACTTATCAGAGACTTAATTAAAAGTTAAGAGATTCGTTTAAAAGATTAATGCAAATTGTTTTATGAAAAGACGTGTTTTTGATGAAGAGATTCAAATGAAGGTGCTTTATGAAAAGACGTGTTTTTGATGAAGAAATTCGAATGAAGGACGTCTTTTATGGAACAGATGCGAATTAAGAAAGAGAATGACGTGTTGTTTATAAAATCTAATTGCTCCAATACAAGGCACGATTAATGAATAGTTAAGAAAAACACGGTATGGTTTTTGGAAAGACATGTCTTATCCAAACCAAATAATGCAGCTCTAAAGGGAGTTTTGATTTATTGAAGAGGTGTGTTCTTTTGTGACCGAAAAGATGCAAGCCTTTCGATTTTCCTTTTGAAGGGATATGTCTTAGACTCTTAGTTTATTTAACAATACAGATATAAACTAATTTGATTTAGAATTATGAAAAGGCAGATTTCGAAGTGTGCACAAATAGATGTGTTCTTTCATAAGAAAGGTGTAACTCTTGAGAAACATACATATTTGATATCCAAATCAAAGTTGCTAGTGTGGTTGTGAAGTTAAAGAAGTCTAAATCTGAAGCCTATCTTCTTGTGTGGGCTAAGTGTGAGAATTTACATCACAAAGGCAGATTGGAGGATTGGTAGAGTGCAGATCTGATTGACTTCAGTTGATTCATCCATCAAGTCAAGGTGTGGTGCCTTGCAATAGGGGTTGGTGCTCCTTGTAGGTAGGTGCCTACTAAAATTGTAAAGGGTTAGGGTGTTCCTTGTAGGTGATATTCTACTAAAACATCTCTCTTGTAAGTTAAGTAGGTTGGTGCCTATTTTAAAAATTATTTCAATAAAGCTGTATCAACTTGTGTAAATTGGGTCATATCAAAAAGTTGATTGTAATAAGTTTGAAAAGATTAAGAATTGAAAGTTTGTGTTGATTTATTGATTCACCCCCTCCCCCCCCTCTCAGTAAATCTTTTGTGCTCTTTAAGATGCACATATTACATGTAGAAATCATTTATATACATTTGAAAGACGAAAAGGGAGTTGCATTTGCATTAGTTCTTTGCTTAGATATCTTAGAAGTCATTTGCAAGCATTTCAAACATATTTGAAGTCATTTCAAGCTAGCATAATTAGACTGAAGCTACAAACCAGCAAGTTTAGAGGTTGCATGATAAGTGTTTGACAATATTCCTTGAGGCAAACTAAGGTCAGATTTGCAAGGATATTACAGTAGTTTAAAAGTGCGAGCATTCGCATTTTGGTCTATCCCTCTCCTTTAGGTGAAAAACCCTAAAGTGTTAGGACATAGCAACCAAGATCTTTGTTTCGTATTTTTGGTAACCCCAACAATATTCCTTGAGGGAAAATTTAGATCTAAAGTAGCAAGGGATATTACAAACCGCTAGTTGAGCATGGTAGTTATTCATTAGACCACTTTTGGCCTGCACCCGTTGGTCCGCTCCCGCCTAGGAAGGACCTCTTGTACCGGACATATGAAAATTACAAGAAAGGGCGCTTAACGCCTAGAGTGAGATACCCTCCATCACCTTATGTTGTTTCACATAGGGCATGTTTAAAAGCTGACAGTGATGCCACCATGGCGTGTAGAAGGGAAGAAGAGAAGCGCTCTCGAGGTTCCTCTTCCTCCTCTTCCACTGTTCAGACTAACGCTTCCTCTCTCCTTGTTGCGGCATCATCCGATTCTACTCCGCGTTTGTGAGAGAATCCTATGGTGTCCGCTTGGCGAAAGCCCAAGTGTCCTGCATTTGAGCTTCTTGTTCTGCCCACGGAGCCTAGGTCCGTTCGATATGGTAGAAGGAAGGGTCTCTGCGGAGAATCCTCTATGTTTTGGCCTCTGCAGCCTCCCACCGCTCCTGCTCCTAAAGCAGTGAATGGGTAGAGGCCTGCTGCCGAGGTGCTAGAGCCGACTTCCCTTGTTGTTTCTCAATCTCTTCCTCCTGCTCCTGTTCAAAGTTTGTCCCTCCGCTGGAAACAGTTGTGATGGACAGCCCTATGGCTAAGCAGGAGCCTTCTGTCCCTTCGTAGCTCCCGACCTCTAGCTCAAAGAGTTGCAGAAACTGCCTTGCACATGAGTGCAAGCGCCGGCGAAAGGATCTAGTGGCTAAGCAGGCCGCTTTGCAGAGAAAGGAGGAGATGACAACCCCTACTTGAGGGCCTCTTGTTGTGCCTCCTCTCTTCCCGTCTTTGCTTCTGTTCAATCAAATTCGGTTATGCTTCTGGCTCCCACTGTGAGCGTGAGTGCACCTGACCTTAAAAAGGTGTAAGTGTTTATCGCTCCTTCAAGTTGAGCCGCCCCTTTTGATGTCCCTTCCAGACATCCTTCTATTCCCTAAACCCGTGGACATGCCGAATACCTCAGTGGTGTTCGCCGTGGCTTTCTCCTCCTCTTTCGTGCCTCTCGTCTTGTCTGTGGGGAGTTCACATCCCCTGACGAAGCAAAAAGCAAAGGTTGGCCCTTCCAGCAATGGAGGGTGTAAGAAGAGCCCACCTTCTTCAAAGGGTGGTCTTGTGCTAGCTTGTTTTGTTCTAGTGATGGAGCAAGTCCTGGCCTCCCCTAAGTTTGTCACTGCTCCTGAGTCTCTCGGAGGGCCTAGTAGTGAATCTCGGGCACCGTCCTCGTCCATTGAGGTACCACATGGCACTCATTAAAGTGCATGTTTAACTCTCTAGACGAGGTCCCGGCCTTGTCGGTGATCTTCGCAAAATCATTGACTATAGCTCCACAAGAGCCGAGCAGAGAAGACCTTGCGGGGCCTTCTTCCTTAGCCCTTGTTGCGGGAGTGTTGGAAGCTCCTCCCCTTAATATTCCACCATTGCAAGCTTGTCCACCTTCCCCTTATAATGATTTAGATTGGGAAGCGAACGACCTCTTGGTTGATGAGTGTTAGGGGGAGGCCTCTTCTTTACCTTTAGATTAGGTGTGTGTTTGTTGTGATGTGTTCCCCCGTGCTTGTGATCATGTGTTCCTACATGACCCTCGTCGCCCTTGTTGGTGCTTGGATACATGAGTGATTATGTGTCATGAAACTTCTTCTATTTGTATCATCATTCTTCCTCTGTTATGTGTTTTGATTTTTGGCAAATTGGGGACAATGCAAAGTGTTGGGGACATTTTGGCTTCCCTTCCATGTTGATCCAATTTTTTATTTTTACTTTATCTTCTTGTGCATTCTTCATATGGTCTGATATAGTAGGGGGTTGATGATAGTTCATCTATATACTATTATTATACTTATATATATTTATGAGCAGCCTTGACCCCGAAGTATCAAACCACCCCTGTGCTCTTTGTTTGTAATGTCATTGTTTCTTTTGTGTTTTTCCTATCTTTCTCTCTTCTTTGCTTGGGTTGTCCCTCGTACGTGCGACGTCACTTTCACAATGTTTTGATTTTCAAAAAATGCATTCATTGCCAACGAATCTTTTCTTGAAAATCCTTGCAAGCTTTTTCACATTTTCGACTTGCACCCCTAGCGAAACGTGTTCGAAAGGATTCCTTGATGTTGAATCGATTTTTGAAAATCATTCTTAGACTTTCGAACAACGCATCCCTTGAGTGGACTCCTTTTCTTTTGAAGGTCTCTCGAGGGACCCCTTTGAAAGCCTTTCAACTTATTGACTATCTACGTGACTATCTGCTCGTTTGCTTGCGTGGCTACTTTGTATTCTTTGGCATGTTTTATCTGCGAATTAACATGTTGCTTTGCAAGTGTGCCTGTGAAGCCGCTTTCCAGTCCAACTATGCAGAGTCCCCTTACACTGGGCTTCCTTCATGACAGAGTACTTGGTGGTTGCCTTCTTGCAGGTTTGCGTGCCTGTGAGGCGCTTACATCCTATGGAATTTGTCCATCGTTGGTCTGAGGGCTTTTGGTGTACTTTGTGCAACTTCATAGTTCTGCAGAGCTATGGAGTCCTTTTGTTTGAAACTCCTCAAGAGAGAGTACTTGTGGAGTCCTTTGCTTGCCCTGCGCTTTCGAGTTTTCCGGATCGCGGTCTGCTTCCTCAACAATTTAGGTATACAGTTCTAACCTTTCAATCTACTTTACCGAACACTCATCGATACTCGTGCTCACAAAAGTGGGGGAAAAGTGTATAGGAGCGAATTTGCACCCCTTGTGCAAATTCCCCGTTCACATACCTGTTGTGACCTTTTCACACATCGCCCCATTGCAAATGGGGACCACCAGTAGTTTGCTTTTCTAGGGTTTTTGCCTCCGCATTGCAATTTCATAAGGTCATTGCTTTGGGAGTTTCAAGTTAGAGTTTTGAGTTATCACCCGAGCCAACTAGAGAATTCAAGCCCGAAACAGTGCCTAAACGTCATGGAAGTGCTCAGAAGGTCCGGAAGACGAGGATTGCTTGTGCTTTGAGTCAATTCTGACACTTCCTATTTTTTAGGGATTTTTGCTTTTTTGCTCTTTTCATTTTTGGCATTTTTGGACCAATTTGGGACCCCTATTTTTTAGGGATTTTGCTTTTTTCTATTTTTAGAAAGTCAACCTAGGTCTCATGGGTCATGGAGTCAACATTTCCATCTTTAGAATCAAAATTCAGGCCTCTAAAAGTAAAAATCAAGAAAATCAAGCAAAAAAATCAAGTCATATGGCGAGGGTTTGATGATCTAGAAGGAGACAAACATGAAATTCATGGTGATCAAGGACGAAAAATGGTATAAGTCTGGGGAAATTCACCCATAGAAATGGCAAGACCTTCCCAAAGTCCACTCGACCTCTTGGCATGAAGTTTGCAAAGTCCGCCTAGACATTAAGGGAATATGGAATGAAGTTTGTGAAGTCCGCCACCTCTTGGAAACAAAATCATAAAGTCCGCCTAGAGCATGGAAAGAAACATATGAAGTCCGCCCTTGCAAGCAAAGTGGCAAGCAAGACTTAAAGTCTGACCCACCTTGAATGGATATGGAAACAAAATCATAAAGTCCGCCTAGGCATTAGGATGTGTGGAAAGAGCTCAATAAAGTCCGCCCAAGAAGATGAATGGCAAAAACATTACAAAGTCCGACCTTGCCAAGTGTATGATGTCCAAACATTGAAAAGTCCGACTTGGGCTAGGAGATAATAGCTTAAGTGTTAATAAAGTTCGCCTAACCATGGAGAATGGCCAAGCATGAGCAAAGCCCGATTTTGGCATGGGGAGATATGCCTAGCACAAGTTAAAGTTTGCCATGGCATAAGAGAAATAAAATTCATTGGCAAGATGACTAGGAAGTCCGACTTGGATAGGAAAAGCAACATCTAAGACACTTAGAAGTTCACCCCCAAACATGAAACATGGCAAAGATACTTCAAAGTTCGCCTTGGCTAAAGGAGAGTAACTTGGAAATAATTAATTAGCCATGGGTAGATTAAAATTTGCCATAATTGAGTAATTTTAAATAAATAAAATTTCGCCATGAGTAAAAGATTTAAAGGGTTGGAGAAATCAAATTTAATACATTGAACATTTAATATTTTCCAATGTTTGAAACAAAAATTCAACACATGGGCGAATTTTTTTTTGAGCTCAGAGAAAGGAAGAAAATCTTGGCTAAAGATGGCGCTTGGATAAGCTTTTCCATGAGGATTTTTTGAAAAAAAAATAGAAACTTGCCTTGATGAAGAGGAGAAAACAGGCATAAAAAAATGAAATTGCGAAAACAAAATCAAACTCCTTAACCTTATAATGAGTCTCAGCAACTCATTCTTCACAAGTTCGATTGCGAAGAAGTTAAGCTCTCTCAAAATTGCAAGAGATAAAGTTTTGAAGAGAGAATATTGAAGGCAAAGTGGATTTTTCTCGGTGGAGGAGTCAATTCTTAAGCTGGAGGATGTGATTTTTGAAGAAGTAAATTGGAATTCTTGGCTGAAAGGCATACTTCTCAGCAAATAGGCGCATTCTTTTCTTGGATTTTTGATTAAATTTTTAGAGGTTGAATTTAATTCACAGCCAGAGGATATTTCCAAAGGTTTAAAATTTGGTTGGCTAAGTTCTTTATTCTTCTTCATCTTATTGGTCACTCTGGCTAAGTTCTGGCAAAAGGCTTAATCAAGTTCGCCCATTTTCAGCTTGCTTTTTCACAGAAATTTATCTTTTTAACAAGCTGAAAGTAAAAGCTTTCAAATGAAGGCCCAGAAAAAACTAGATTTAAAAGTCTTTGCACTAATGTTAATTCTTTTTATTTATCACAGGTTAATGACCACTTAGGGAGAATCATCAAGAAAGGTGTAGATGAAGTTTGCCAGCAAAGGATTGCATTGAGAGTCTAAAATTAATTCTAAGTGGAAAAATATTACAAACGCCAATCTCCGACATGTGGGCTTCACAAAATTCAAGAGGATGTATGGACACGATGGATTGCTGACACCAATTGCTCGCTGGATTGTGAGGAATGGCATCTTCCATGCAGCCAGATTTCCACCAACAGTAGAATGTGTTGAATTGATGGTGGAGTGCGCCATCCATTATGATGCGCAGGAGAGACAGATTGTTGCACCTAATGAGAGGATATTAGCTCATCTTAGAGAATCGGAAATCCAGGAAGCATTTGGCATCCCGACACACCATTGGACTTTATACAAGACTAAGGAGGACGCCAAAAAGTTGTATGAAGACTAGTCCGAACTCTGTGCCACAAATATTAACAAGTCCTGGCTGGAAAAACTGAGGGCCTTTGCCAAGAAAATGCCCAAGAAGGTGCTTCTTATAGACTTCAAGGAGGACTATGGGGACATTATTTTATTGTTAAATAGAATAACTGGCAATCCTCTAGGTGTGCCATTTGAGACATGGATGTACTATTTCATGGATGAAATCACCTCTGGCGTTAGGATGTTCAACTGGTCTCAGATGATTAGTGATAATCTCCACAAGCAGTTACTCAATCTGGAAAGGACAAAATCATTCCACATGAGCTCCTATATCATTTATCTATTGGTCAAGACTTACAGATATTCAGGACTAATATGCAAAGGCAGAGTAGGCAATGGTGAGAACAAATTCAAGTCATATGACTGTTACCCGCAGCTACAGCTCAGAGAGAAATCTCACTTCAGACGGACACACAATGCTTTTCTCATGTACATCACTAGAATACTCCAAGGAGGAACTCACCAAAGGCTAACTCATGAAGCCAAAAGCCTGATTAGCAAATATGGATCCTGGTTTATACAGTTTCCAAGATTCACATACATAAGGATTCAGGGATTCACTGGAAGTCCTTATAGGCTTCCAATTTATCCTACAAACAGGATGATCTTGCTAGAGGTCCTTCGACAGTTGGAGACTTATCAAAACATCCAAAGGCCAAAGCAGAATGCAGCTATCACTTTCCCGTTCTTTATTGGAAATATGCTAGAGTCTTGTCCGTTGGCACAAGCAGCTAAAAGTGCCAAGTTGGAAATACAATGGTATCCGTTCACGACTTACCGGTCCAGGGCCAACTTTGACCCTCATAACCACATTCAGACCATGGATGGAAAAAGGTATAAACATAGGGTAGACCTGGAGGATTTCTAGGCGAATGTTGCATACAAGTATGAAGTCAAGAAAAGGTTATGGTCCAGATTGCCAGTAAATTTGATGAGAGTGACTGAACTTTGCCGAATACTTGATCAGTTGGAAGATGATGGAGAATATGTCCAACCATGCTTTGATGAGAGCTCGCCTCTTCCTGCGGTGAAATGGTCAGAGCCTGACCTTGCAGATTTAACCACACTAATGAGGCCGGTGATCAAGTATTCTTAGTGGTGGGCCGACCAACATATCTAGGAGTTAAGATGGAAAAGAATGACACTTATGACTTGCTGAGTGAGACGGAATCGTACTCCTCGAATGCAGGCGCATTCCACATTGCCGAGTTGATTGAAATTACTAACTCCAAGAAGAGGAAAGAAGCAGCTGCAAACACATAACCTGTTCAAAAGAGACAAAGGCTGGAGCCATCTCATTCTGCTACATCTAGAAATATTGATGAGATAGTGGCTACTGCGGGCGAGTCAATGGCCGATATGATGATTCCTTCTCCAATTCATGAGGATAATATTGAACCAATCCAGCTAGATGATGATGAGCCCCCATCTCCTACGAGCACAAAAATACTTGGTTTGGAGAACGAGATGGATATCCAGAATGATGAATTCCAAGAGGGTATGATTTCCGCTCTTAAAGGAATTTTGGATACTCCAGGTGGAGAAAATGTTCAGGAAGAGGACGACATTGAACAACCCACCATTCCTGACTGGTTGAAGGAAAGATTGAAGATACAGGTGCCAGTTGAGATTCAGGAGGAAGATGACATTGTAGACTTCTTCGCTAGGTTAGAACAAGTTGTTGTAAAGAAGCCTGCCAAGAAATTCTCCACGATCCAGAGGGACGAAGCCGACAGTCGTTCCGTACAGATTGTTGGGCCGACAGTTGATAAAACACAGGATGAAATTGCTCCCCATGAGTACGCCATTACTACTATAGACCTGGGCCCAACGACAAAAGGCCAGGAGGTTGAAGAGTCGGATAACTCAGTCTCTACCATCAAGGAAAGACTGGAAAAGGAAGTCACGAAGAAGGAATATAAGGAGGTTGAGCACTTGAAGGAGTTCATTCAACACCTGACCAAACCGCTCAATTAGGGCGATGAAGCAACTCCTCTTCTAAATTCCTCACAGGAAACAACCAGGGACATTGAAGAAGATATGGTCACGGCTAAGGAAGCTAAGGAATGGATGGCAAGTAAAAGCACAAAAGCGACTTCATTCATGGAGAGATTGGCCCTAGCCTATGGACAGACTTCCTCGTCGCTTTCCAGACTTGTTGTCATAGCAGAAGTTTGGGACAACCTCCCGAACATTCAGGAGAGGATCCTTCCATGCCTCAAAGTGTTGAGGAGAGTTCCAAAATAGTAGTTGATCGATGGGAAGATAATTGCAGCGGGCACGGCCTATGACTTCCACACTTGGTATTGGGCGTTGACAGCATCGAGTGAGGTTCTGGAAAGAGAAAAAGCTGATGGACTTAGAATTGAGGAACAAATTAGAGAAATTCAAAGCAAGATTTACCTCATAGCTGCAGATATGTTTGAGAAAGAGATCGTTCGAGAGAATGACATGCAGCTAGAAAGGCTAAAGCAGAGTTCAGGAAATCTTCTTCTCCATCACAAGGTCGATTTTGAAATAGAACTTCACTAGGGTGGTGAACCTCATATCCATCCGGGATGCCTTCTTGAAGCAAGCATTGGAATGGGAGAGTGCCTTTGTCGGATATGCTGAGGACTTGGACGGGCTAGAATTCAGAATAAATATGTTACCACAAGTCATGATGGAAGAAATCATCCCAATCGTGTCCAGGTTCATCGAACACACTGCTGCTCAAGAGGATAGGGACGTACTTCCTTGAAAATAGCTCTAGACGCCACTTCACTCATTGATTACTGATGCCATTTGGGAAACCCTAATTAGGGTTGTTGTGTATTGATCTTGGCCGTTAATTTGTTTTAATCTTGGCCTTTCATTTATTCTCAAAAACTCTATATAAACTCTTGATCTCTCATTTTCATTTTGTGAAGAAAATGTATGAGATTGTTGCGTATTGCTACTTTCGATAATAAAAGCTCTTATGCATGATTTGCTTTGAATCCCTTTTATTGTCAAGTGGTTTGCAAGGTTGCATAGCTTCTTCAACATTAGATTAGAATTAAGATTGAATTTGATTTGAATGTTTGTTAGATGAGTGCAAGATTTGATAGTATTGATTTATGATGAAATTTAGCTCATACTTTCTTTGAATAGATGATTTTTATTCAATGTGTAAAGTTAGCCTGAGCTTATGATTGTGGATGCTTAACTTCAGTCTGGATAATTATTGTTCGAAGCAAGAAAATTATAATCACACCCCTTGAAGATTGCACCCATTTTGTGTAGTTGTCCCAGGGAGGCGAAGCAAAGCGTGGTTACCTGTTTCACCTAATCTTTGCCATCTCTTGAATTCTTAGGGATAGATCAAAACTTCTAAACCCTTATCCTTTTGCACTTTCTTTTGAAATCCTAAATTGAAAATCCCAAAAAGGAGCATTTAATGTTAAATCCATCTAAGTCTTGAACTTGTAAAGAACTTTCTTAATGTAAGTCCCTTTGTGTATTACCAACAAATCACAATGCCCATTGACTTATCCACATGTCAAGACTTGACAAAAGAAACCTTGGAGTCGCCATATGATCTTCTTGCAATCTTAGCATACGCGGTGATTTTGTTCAAGAGAGGATAGAGTGTCTTTGGACATTTTATTTTGTGTTCAGTGGATGATAAAATGTACACCAACAATACCCTCACCTTAGAAAATCAAATCCGAAGGCGAAATTCCACATCACCCACCTGCCTTCTATCCACTTGGCGTTTGTCCTGTGTGTCAATGAGAGAATATTTGTTGGGGACGCAAGCGTGGCACGTGGACATCTGTGCGGCACGTTGTCATCCCTGACAGATTCCCGCATCTGAAGTTGGCAGAGGCATTACACACCTGATTGGGGCCGAATTGTAATGTCCCTCTTCGACCAACCGATTCGAAAACGACTTAGTCCTTCTCATCCCACCTTCAAAAACATTCTTCATTCATTCATTTCATCCTCTATGCAATTCCACAACTCAAACAATCTCACTTCAAGCATTTTCCATAGCTCCATTGAGCATTACAGCAGTTTGTGACTTCATTCACTCCACCTTTGTATGTGTGGTGTTACTTTAGAAGTTGTGGGCTTGGAGTCTTGCGAGACCTCCCTTCATCACTAATGTAGCTGTGGTGACATTGCCAAGTCCATACCTTGCATTCTCCCTTCATTGGCTAGTGAGCCTCTGGGTGGAGGTGGTAACCTCTCACTCTCTTTCCTTTGTGGTTTGATAGAATAGCACATTGTCTTTTGTAGTGTTCATTGCAATACTTTCTATTTTCTTTATCGCCTATTCTACTCTGTTGCTTTTTTCGCTGTCCATGGAGGTGGAAACACCAAAACGGGGGTCTGACTGAGGCAGACCGCTATACAGCCCCAAGAATTTTTCCCTTCTTGTTTGTGTGTAGGTTGAAATATGCTAACCTTTTTTTTTTGATAAATTAACACAACATAACTAGCACTTAGCCAACTTGATTAGCGTTAGCTCCAAATAGAAAACCAAACTTGAAAGAAACTACTCAACGTCAAGAATGTGCACTCAAGATCCCACTGAGGGCGAGGTGCTAACAGATGACAGAGTGTTTAATTGAAAGCTAGAAATTAATAGGTGGATAACCAGCCATGAAGAGAATTTCTGCACTACCACCAAACAGTGGGGGGAAAAGATTGCAATTAAAACAATTCATCCGCTGCGGCGGGCATCCACAGAATTGTGGGGATTCACCACTATGAAAGTGGGTATATGAGTGTTACAATCAAATTATCCACACTGGCGGTCAACCATCCAGGGGTACTTATGTGAGAAGAAGAGAAATTAATTGCAGCAAATAAAACTGGAACAGTACTACTGTTTACAGTTTGTACAATAAGAAATAAGCTGCAAATTACATAAGAATTATAGTAGTCTTCAAACACATGAGTAATAGATGATCTCTTACAATTATTTAACTCACTAACTGCTGATAATGAATCAAAAATCAGAACTTCTGAAGTTTGATACAAAAAACAGTAAACTGAAAGTGTCAACCAGAAACTGTGAAAAAACATTAAAATATTCATAACTCACTTATTTCACCTCCGAATTGAATGATGTATTTTGCAAAGGTCTCCTAGGAGGTAGGCGCCCAAAAACCAAACACCAAGCAGCAGCAATTTTCAACTTATATCAACTTGCACAATTCCCAATGCACTTAGAAAAGTACGGCCCTCCTTTGGAGGGGCGATTTTCATTTAAAAATCAAACACTTCAAAATAAATTCCCAAAATTAACATGAAGGGTCGCCCAAGGTCAGCAAATGGATAGATGAAGTACCCAGAACCAAATTCAAACTGGAAAATAAGCTTATGAATAAAAATCACCTTCAGTTGTAGATGAACCAACAAACCAAAATTGCCAAAATCTCCAGAATTCTTCAATCAGATGAACTCAATCTGCTAGTCTGATGTTGAGAAGCAGCAAAGTAGCCAACTAGGTGTTATATTGCAAACACGAAATTGGACGAAAGGCTAGGAGGTAGACATCCCCGAAGCAAAATATCATTTGTCGTTCCGACGGCATAACTTTAGCATAATTTTCATGGATACCAAGGCTAAAGCAAACATTCATTTTATAGAAAAGTAGAAGACTCTTCAATTCCTCCAGAAGGCACGGCAAGAGTCTCATGAAACTCTTCAAATTTCCAAAATAAAATAATCTTTTAAAGTGGCGTCCCTTTGCAAGAATATAATTTCCACTTTTTAAATAAAATATGACTCAAAGAATGGCGTACTTTTTTTTCCAAAGGCATTTAATCTTTGAAGAATAATTAAAACATAAGGCGTCCCCCTTCATGACCACCTTTTAACACATCTTGAAGTTATTCACCTAGGCCAAGGGGTCAACTGCAATTTAAAACATTAATGCCTTTATTTAAGAAATTCACCAAATAAAGCTCTTAGAAGTCAGAACTTGAATTCAAATAATTGCTCCAACAGGAAATGATGTTCTGAACGCTGACGAACTCCAAACTGCTAAAAATAGAATTTACTATAAATAGTAAACTCTTAGAAATGCCAAAGAACCTCCGAACTGGAAACCCTAATTTTACCTCACACACGCCTATAGGCTTCCGGAATAGGCTGATGAGTTTCAGAACAGATTACTGATGAGAAGGGGACATTACATAGGTGAACGTATGCGTGGAGCTAGCTGGCGAGCAAACACTTTTGTGAGATAATATTTGTCACCCTAACTTTTATTTATTTGCTTTATCATCTTCATCTTCACTTTTCGTATCTCATCATTCTATTTATTTCATTAAGATTAGCTAGCTAGGAAATTTAGTAAGTTTCTGGTGTTTTTTACTGTGTCTTACGTTTTCTGGCCATACGAACGCCAGCGCGCTAGAGAGACGCCAAAGCGCTGCGTTGTCGTCCTAGAATTGCGTTGCCATCCTCGAACAAAGAGCTGTTTGAGGCGTAGTATTAACTCCAAGAACTAGCTCGTCTAGTCTCAACCTGAACTTTGGGTCTGTAGAGTGATAGAAGCACTTAATAGTGCTCTTCATTCTCGACCCTCATCCCTTTAGAGTGAGTTAAGTTAGGGCAGCCCCCCGCTCTGGACTCTCCATGACTTGGGGCCTTGATGTGGTTGGTCCCCCTCTCTTACAATATGAAATGAGGCCGACTTCATTTAAAATAATACATATCAAATGCAGCCAACACCATTTGAATAATATGTAAGCATTCATTGATATGAAGGAGTGCAATCATCCTCAAGGCAGCACTATCATATTAAAGAAAAATATTAAAGATTGATGACATTAAATGCAGAGATTATATTAGTTAAGGCAGCACTATCATATTAAAGACAAATATTAAAGATTGAGAAAGGTAGTGATTAATTAAAAGAAGAATAAAAGCAGCCATTTTAAGGAAAAAGAAAAGTTAACATAAGGCAGAAAAAGGTAGCAAATAATAAAGAAGGGTGATTAAGACAAAAGGCAGTGATTAGCATTCTTCAAAGAGATGCAGCACTTGAGTTTATTAAGGCAGCAAGTATATTTGAAACGGAAGCATTTAAGACTACTATTTAGTTCATAAAATAAGCATCGATTAAGATCATGGAAAGGCATCGATCATATGTAATGAAAAGGAATGTATTTAACAAGAGTTGCCTCCTTGGTGATCGAGTGTGTCCAATGAGTGAAGTCACCTCTCTTTGAAAGAGGTGTGAAGAAGATATAGATAGATGGTGGATTGTTGTCATGTCCCTGATTTGGAGGCAAAGCAATTTAATTAAATTAATTAATTAAGTTGTCCAAATATTGATATTTCTTAAGGACGACTAATTGATTATTTTAATTAAATTAAAGTGGAGTATTAAATTAATTATTTAATAAAGTTATCTTAATAAAATAATATCTCAAAGGTAACTTTATTATAATTAATTTAATAAAGTAACTACAATAAAATGATATATCAAAAAGTCACTTAAATAATAAAATAATAAAATATTCTAGAAACTTCCTGGAGGTGAATGAGAATTCTTTATAAGGAGCTGATTGCAAGCCATTTGAGGATGTCTTGGATTATTTTATATTTCTCATACCTGCGTGGTATAAGTTGAGGCTTGCATTGCCCGAGGGTTTGAAGACTCTAAGGTGCCAATTTCGGTTGTGAAATATCAACCCTAGTTGGATAGTGGAGGGAGATACTTCAGTTTTTCTCATTGAGATAATTGCAGCCATTGGAGAACATTTTTGGAGAAGTTTGGTGAGTTATTTGAGGTCTGTAATTCTGTTTTAGTCTGTAGACCAGCCATGGGAGGAATTACATTTTCATTCATTACTCTTTACTGAGTCATCAGAATTTTGTGGGCATTGGAGGGATTAATTTCTATCGAGTTGGCAATCATTTCTACACCAATTTGGAGACCTATTATTGCTGCATTTATTTATACAAAAAGTTGGCAGGCAAGGGTAGGGGCGGCAAAAGTTGGAGGGCATTTCTTCATTGAAGAGGCACTATACCATCAACATATGATCTCAGGTTTTTATATGCATTTCTCTCTTCATATTTTAGCATCATTTCATTGTAATAGTGCTGTTAAACACAACAACTACAGTTGCATACATTCATGTCATTGTAAGCCAAGAGTCTTGGCAAATCATTCACAATCAGCTTACATTTAGTTCATGCACCATTTAATAAGAGTAGGAGTTGCATAATTATCATAGCGATACATTATTGTAATTAACTGGGAAGTTATTTTGCAATAAAAGTTTCTTTGGAGGTTGCATGCCAAATGTATGACGTAATGTCACTTGGCTGTAGCTGCTCATTTGCATCAAGTTGTGTCATTTAATTGCATTAGAAAAACAGAAAAACATATTGCATATCATTGTTATTTTATTATTAGTCAATTTGCATCATTGGAGAACCACTCAAAACATCATCAACATCAAGCAACAACAAAACAAAGCAATCAAAAATTTATAACAAGTTTAGACTTTGCAAGACAAGTGTTTGACAATATTCCTTGAGCATCAAATCAGCAAGTTAAGGCCAAATTTGTCAAGGGATATTACAGTGGTATTAGGGCTAAAGTTCTTGCCAGCCTGTTGGGTAATTGAACATTGTATCAGCCAAACAATTACAGTGGTATCAGAGCCAAAGTTCTTGCCAGCCTGTTGGGTAATCAAATTTGTTATTAGCTATTTCAGTTGGACACCATGTTTTCCAAAGAGGATATTAAACAGTTGAATGCCATGGTGGAAGAATGAAGACAGAGTCAAAAAAGATGGATGAATTGGCTTCACAACCAAGGTTCACAAAGTATATGAAATCCATTTTTAAAGGGTCTACATCACAAGACCAAAAGGAGGAGCAACATGATGTATCTACAAGTGAAACATCTAAGAGTCTTTATGATGAATTTTCAGCAGTTAGTGACCAACATACAATTGATCCTAAAGAGAGCAGAATTGACAGAGATGTTGAGTACATGACACTTCATGATGACTTCAAGATTGAAGAAGAGCACGTGATGGTTGAGATGAACCAGTTACATTAGAGCAGCTACATGAATACATAAAGGTGAATGAGAAAGTTGATCATTTACTTAGTAGAGCAGCCACTAGTGTTTTGGCTACGCATGAGGAAGATACTATACAATAGCATGATGTCATTACTGATTTGTTTGAGGACATCAACATTATGTCCCATCATTCTCATGAGATAGGGGCTTTTGATCATGAGGAAGTCAATGATATGATATCACCCATTGATGACAACCCTACATCAATTGATAGAGATGAAAATATCAAGCATAAGAGGACTGATTTTGTACATTTTGGCATAAAAAAGGTAAAGAGGTCCAAAAAGATGAATAAAGAATGGATGCAAAAATCCAAAGAGGCTAAATTAGTGGTTGCCAATGCAAGACAACACCTTCAAGAAGTCAAAGAAAAGGTCAAACTCATCAACATAGCAAGGCAAAAAAGGATAGATAACATTAGAAGACTCTTTATTCAAAGAGGGGATGAATCTGAAAATGCACATTATTCTAATGATGATGATGAGATTGGTCAATTGAAGGATTGGTGTATTCCAGCTATACCATGTGTTCTACCTCATACTTCATTGAGTGTTGACAGTACTACTTTGAAGGCAACAACAGTTGAGGTGCATAGATGGAGTTGGGATTGTCACCTTGGTGTTAGAGGACAAATTGATGATGAGTCCAAGTTTGATAGGTCTCTCACTTTGAGTTCTCCAATTGGGTGTTTCCAGCAGCAGGAGTTTGAGACTTGGTCTCCAAGGGGTATCAGAGTGGCACAACGGAAGTCCATTGGTGTTGAGATGGAGTGACTTCCAGTTTATTGCAGTACTTGGAGTCGGCATGGTGGGGTGGATATATAGGTTTGGGATCCAAGAGTTCTCTTGTTGGATAGTTGGCCTCATAGATTGGTAGGAATTCACAGTGATAGGAGCTTCAACTATATTCAGTGGATGTTGATTGGAGTTCTTCTTAGGATCACTTGGGATTTGGGTGGTTGGTGGGCAGGTGCAGGTGATTCTCCATTTCGGGCTTCAGGTACTATGGCAGTTGGATGGTTTGGCAGATGCGGATTGCTTGAGGGCAAGCAATCTTTAGGAAGGGAGGACTATCATGTCCCTAATTTGGAGGCAAACCAATATAATTAAATTAATTAATTAAGTTGTCCAAATATTGATATTTCATAAGGACGACTAATTGATTATTTTAATTAAATTAAAGTGGAGTATTAAATTAATTATTTAATAAAGTTATCTTAATAAAATAATATCTCAAAGGTAACTTTATTATAATTAATTTAATAAAGTGACTACAATAAAATGATATATCAAAATGTCACTTAAATAATAAAATAATAAAATATTCTAGAAGCTTCCTGGAGGTGAATGAGAATTCTTTATAAGGAGTTGATTGCAAGCCATTTGAGGATGTCTTGGATTGTTTTCTATTTCTCATACTTGTGTGGTATAAGCTGAGGCTTGCATTGCTTGAGGGTTTGAAGACTCTAAGGTGCCAATTTTGGTTGTGAAATATTAGCCCTAGTTGGATAGTGGAGGGAGATACTTCAGTCTTTCTCATTGAGATAATTGCAGCCATTGGAGAACATTTTTGGAGAAGTGTGGTGAGTTATTTGAGGTCTGTAATTTTGTTTCAGTCTGCAGACCAGCCATGGGAGGAATTGCTTTTTCATTCATTACTCTTCACTAAGTCATTAAAATTTTGTGAGCATTGGAGGGATTAATTTCTATTGAGTTGGCAATCATTTCTACACCAATTTGGAGACCTATTATTGCTGCATTTATTTATACAAAAAGTTGCCAGGCAAGGGTAGGGGCAGCAAAAGTTGGAGGACATTTCTTCATTGAAGAGGTACTATACCATCAACATATGATCTTAGGTTTTTATATGCATTTCTCTCTTCATATTCTAGCATCATTTCATTGTAATAGTGTTGTTAAACACAACTACAGTTGCATACACTCATGTCATTGTAAGCCAAGAGTTTTGGCAAATGATTCATAATCAGCTTGCATTTAGCTCATGGACCATTTAATGTAATGCCCCCTTCTCAAGAGTGATGAATTCAGTTGACCGTTGGCCTATTCTGGAGACCCGTAGGCTACTCGGAGGGTAAAATTAGGGTTTCCCATTTTGGAGGTTGTTGTTGCTCGAAATTTGGGGATTGATTTGCGGATTCTTTCTGGGTTTTCAGAGAGCTTCACAGTGGTATGATTTGCTGAGCATTCCGAGCATCTTCTGGAATTTACTATTTTTAGTAAATTCTATTTTTGGCAGTGGTCCTTTTGTTTTCGGCGCAGTTGGCTCTCTTCTTCTGCCGGTTCAGTTGGCCTGTTCATTCTAGGCCTTGGGATGCATTTTGGAGAGATAAGTCAAGTTGAATTAAATAATGTTATATTTTAATGTTGACCCCCTTGGCCTAGCTACATCACTTCAGGTTGTTTTAAAAAGGTGGTCTTCATGGGTGGACGCCTCATTGAGGTAATTTAATATTATCCAAGGTCTATTATCTTGCTTGAGTTGGACGCCAACTTTTATGAGGGGATTAATTTAAAATAAAGTCAAATATTGCTTGAAGGTGGGACGACATTCTTAGAGGGAAAATGGTTATTTCAAATTTGAAAATTAGGGCGCCACTTCTAGAAGCTTCTAGAGTTTCTTAGCTGAGTTTATAAATTGAGACCTCTTCCCTTCATTTGATCATCTTATGTCTGGAGTAAAGTTATGTTGCCGAAATGGTGTTGGGATTGCTTCGGGGAATGAATGCCTCCTAGCTTGGCTTGACTTCTTGCTTGAAAGAAAACAACTAGCGGAGATGTTAGCATGTTGATGAGTGGATTTTTGTAGTGAGGTTTGCTTTGTAGCATTTTTTTTGCATTGTAGTTCAGTTTCTTGCATATCATATTAAAATCTAGAGTTGCTGATATCATGGCTGATCTGTAGTTTCATTCATATATTTGAAAATAAAAATATACTGGTTCTAGGTACTGTCTCTTTGAGTTTCCTTGGCAAGGGCGCCCCTATTTGACAAGTTGCGTATTTTTTAACAAAGAACTGAATTTTATATAAAGAAATCGCCCCTCCTTGGGGGCCATACCATTTGGGCTTTCCTTGAAGTTCGTGCAAAAAACATATATCAGATTTGGGGTCAGTTTTAGGGTTCCTTCTTGGGCAGCTTCATCCTAGCAGCAGTTTGCATTTGGTCTTATGCATTTTGAGTGAGTTTTGAGAGAAATATGTGCATTTTAGTGAGCTACTAGGTTGCTGATTAAGCATTTTAAGTGCAGGTCTGTCACAAATCAGAATATTAAGATTGGTCTTTTGAGTGGAGTTATTAGTCTTGGTATTCTTGTTAAGCAAGGGAGAGTCTTTTTATTTGTTGCAGCACTAATTAGTTTTAATCTTATGCTCTTGGCAGGCATTCTCTATTATATTGTAAGTTGAACAGTAGTACTGTCAGCATCTTCCAATCTTTCTCTTCATGCTTTGTAATACCCACTGAATAAGTGGAAGAGGCTGGCTTGCCGCCTATTTACGTTTTGAATTGCATTGTAGTTGCTTAGCATCTCCGCCATATGGTAGCTCCATTCCCACTCTGGGTTGGAAAGCACATCCTTGGCGTCGAGTTTACTTTCAACTTTTGTAGTTGGTAGGGATCCTCTGACCATATGTTCGTCCACCTTGGACACATTCTTGGTTAGAGTTACTCAGTTTAGCAATGCATTGAGATCCTTTGACCATATGCTCACACCTTGCCCGTCTTGGGATCCTGGTGTACTTTCTTGGTTAGGGTTACTTCCGCATCGTTTGGGTTTCCAACTAACCTTAACGGGTGCATATTGTTTGTAATTGCATTCGAAAAATTGAAAAAATTGGTTCGGAATATTTCATTTAATAAGAGTAGGAGTTGCATAATTATCATAGCAATACATTATTGTAATCAGCTGGGAAGTTATTTTGCAATAAAAGTTTCTTTGGAGGTTGCATGCCAAATGTATGATGTAATGTCACTTGGCTGTAGTTGCTCATTTGCATCAAGTTGTGTCATTTAATTGCATTAGAAAAATAGAAAAACATATTGCATATCATTTTTATTTTATTATTAGTCAATTTGCATCATTGGAGAACCACTGACCTAAGGCCCAATCACTACACCAAAAGATCGGCCTAGTAGTGAGGGCGGCTATCCAGGGTGTTAAGAGTGACGACTAGGGAGGAATCTTTCACCATTGAAGAATCTGGGGTCTTGCACAAGCCCATCAGACACGTGGCCCTGCCGGAACAAACCCGCTCACAAGGCACAGGGACATTACTACCCGCTGTGCTCCGCGGGTCTCGACCTCGAGACCTCGGCTTTGATACCACTAAGGCCTGTTGTGACCTTTTCACACATCGCCCCATTGCAAATGGGGACCCTCTTGTTTTTTCTTTTTGAGTTTTGCCTTGGCGTTGCAACTGCTAATCACCATTTTTTCTTTTACAATGAGGAGTTAGAGTTTTCAGGTGGTCATCCGAGTCAAATTGAGAATTTAGGCTTAGAATACTACCTAGACGTTGTCAAAGTGCTCAGAAGGTCTGGAGGATGAGGAACGCCATTGCTTTGAGTCAATTTTGACACTTCCTATTTTTAGGGATTTTGCTTTTTTTTGCTTTTTCTATTTTTGGCACTTTTGGACCAATCCGGAATTTACTATTTTTAGAAATTTTGCTTTTTGCTTTTTTCTATTTTTAGAAAGTTAACCTAGGGTTGGGTCCCATAGGTCATGTTGTCAACGTTTTCATCTACAGAATCAAAGTTTTGCACCTCTGAGAGTAAAAAGCAAGAGAGAGAAAAATGAAGGTTCTGTTCTAGAAGATTCAGATAAAAGCGAGAAATTCGTCTAAGTGTCAAGCATTGCAAGCCAACCTTCAAGTTCGCCCAAGGTAGAAATGGTATGGAAGTCATAAAGTTTGCCATGGAAATGGCAAGACAAGAGCAAAGTCCGCCCAAGAGGAGTTGTCAAAGGCTAAGCAAAGTCCTCCTAGCTCAAAGCATACATGGCATAAAGTTGGTAAAGCCTGCCCTTGGCTTGAATGGTGCTTGTCCAAGCACAAGCAAAGTCCGCCCTAGGCCAAGGAAACAATGTCAAGCACTTGTCCAATCCAGTTCAAAGTCCACCCAACCTTGGCAAAGGACAAGTAAAGTCTGCCTAGAAGAGGAAGGAGAGATGGCAAGGCACAAGTGAAGTCCGCCCAAGGTTGTAGTGGCAAAGATCATGTGAAGTCTGCCCTAGACACAAGATGGCATGGAAAACTCAAAGTCCGCCTTAGACAAATGGGAAATGGCAAAGAGGTCATGAAGTCCGCCTTGACAAGGGAGAAGGTGTCCAAGCAACTTCCAAGTCCGCCCACACTTGTCTAGCCAACCTCAAAGTCTGCCATGCTATGTCTAGACAAAGGTGAAGTCCGCCCAAGGGAAAAATGTCTAAGTATTGATGAAGTCCACCCAAGGTAGAAGTTGGCATGAAGTTGGTCAAGTCCGCTTAGAGAGAAATGAGGAATGTCTAAACCAAGGCAAAGTCTGCCATAGACAAATGGGAGATGGCAAGGAAGTCATGAAGTTCGCCTAGCTAGGAAAATGTCCAAACTACAAAGTCCGCCCAACATAAGAAAGATGCAAGCTAGGCATGAAGTCTGTCAAGAAAAACTCAGAAAATTGGCCAAGTGTTGATACCTTGGGGAGAAAAACTCAGAAAACTGGCTAAGTGTTGATACCTTGGAGAATAAAATTTCAAAAATTTGGTTGAGTGTCAAGGAAATTCCCTAAGCAATGAGCAACTCCGCCCAACATGGCCAACCAATCATGAAGTTTTCCAACACTAAATTGAAGATGTCCAAGACACAACCAAGTCCGCCAAGGAGAAATGAAGGAAGATTTCTTGCCAAGTCCAAAGTCCGCCCAAGAATGGCCTGCTAATCTTGGAGTCTGCCCAGCTAGCAAGGAAAGTGGCTTGCCAATGATGAAATCCTCCTAGGTCAAAAATAACAGTGCCCAAGACACAATGAACTCCGCCATGAAATGGCATGGAAAATGTGAAGTCCGCCATGCTATAAATTCAAAACGTCCAAACAATAATGAGCTCCGCCTTGACACTTGGGAAAATGTCCAAGATCATTCAAAGTTTGCCCATGATAAAAGCAAATTTCCCAACCAGCAGCCAAGTCCGCCTAAGGAAGAAAAAAAAGAATTGGCTTGCCAATGAGGAAGTCCGTTCAAGCATAATAGAAAAATGGCATGACATGTGCCAAAGTCCACTAAGGTTAGAAACAAACATGGTAAAATTTGCCAAGAGGAAACAAAAAATTGGCTAATTGTGGAATTTTCCTACAACAAAAGAATCAAATTTTGACTAAGTGTTAGAAAGAAAATAGGAAGAATGAAGAGGAATAAAGAGGGAAAGTAAAGAGGAAATGAATAAAATCCTTGTCCAAGGATGGAGTCTGCCCTACTTAGCACAAGCCAAATTTAGAATTGAAGGTGAATCCACAAGCAAAGTTCATTCGAGCATAAAGATGGCCAAAATCTTGGCTAAGTGTTGAATGGTCCACATAAAGGTGTTACAAAATGAAATTGAATAGCCAAAATTTGGCTAAGTATGGGAAATACTTCACAGAGAAAGTTCCAATTTCCTCCATTGTGGCGAAAGCACAGGGAAGTTCTCCAAATTCAAGGCACTTGAAGGAATTTCAAAGCAATTAGGAAAGAAAATTTTATTAACTTTAAGTCTAGACATCTGCTCCAAGGGGAGAGTTCCAGACCTCAAAGATTCGAATGCAAGTGCAAAGGACAGAGTTGTCGGCAAGGAAAGATATTCCAAGGAAAGCATGTGGAACAAAGTGATCAAGGAGGACATCCAACATGCTGAGGTGGCGCCACGTCATCTTCCAACCAATCAAATTGTTCCAAGTCAACATGTCTAGATTCAATGAACCTGACACTCCATAATGCAACAACTTTCTATTTTATTGTTGGTTTATATTTAGCAGAGGGACAAATGTCCCCAAATGTAATTTTATCATTGGTCGAGAGGTTGTTAGTTGTGACAAACCCTAATTAGGGTTTTATTTTGAAATTTTGGCCGTTGATTTGAAATCGATCTTGGCCATTGAATTTGTTGTACCCAAACCAATTTTTTTTGCTTCACTAAGGCATTTTGCTAAAAATAGTCTTAACTTTGTTAAAGTGATGTCAAAAGGTCATTTTTGGGCTTTTTGAATATGGAGCTTATGTCAGTTTGATATCAGTCTGATACTGGAGAGTTTTGAGAAAATCCAAAATTTGAAGGAAAATCATCAAATTTTTCAAACTCTGGAGTAAAGAGCACTTTTTGAAAAAGGCTCCCTTGATTTTAGGGGCCCAGATCCTATTTTTAGGGTTTGTCACCTCCAGCAGACATTTGTCCGAGATCTCGCTAGCTTCGCAACGAGCTATCAAGCCTATCAAACGGACCTATTTTGCTCAAGTTACAAGAGATATAGCGCAAAACGAGAGAAACAAGAAAATGACTAACACTGCAAGCAAAAGCGAGCAGTCTATCCTAGGGGCGCCCATCTTTTTGAGGACCTAAACGAAGGTTTCAGATCAAATGACTCCTTTGGCATTTGTTTCACGCTCAGTCCAGCTTTGCATTGCACCCTTCAACACGTCAATCTGAATTGCTGAGAAGTTGAGACGAGGAGGCGAACGCAGGGTTAAATCTTGATTTTGAGGTCGTGAATAAAGCAAAAGAGCACATTTTCAAAAAGGCGCTTGAGCTTTTGAGGCCTTTAATGTCCTTTATTTGGTGATCTCAGATATTCAGTTTGTCTGTGTTACATCTAGCTATCTGTTGCCTATCTCCGTCAGCTTAGAAGATAACCTAGTTGCCCACAGTCAGAGTTTCAGTGATATTTTGGTCAGTTCCAGAAATGGCTATCTCTGGAGAAAAAAGAGCACCTTTTGAAAAAGGCGCCCTCCTTTTTCACCTCTCAGATGATGTTTTCTTGGGAAATGTTCCTTTGCAGTTGTTTTGCGGAATGGTTTCAACTTCACGTTGCACCAATTCGTCAGTTCTGAAAGTTTATTGAATGCAAGATACGAGGGAATCCGGTTTACCTTCGTAAGATGAAAATGTTGAGAAAATGGCTATCTCTGGGATGAAAAGAGCACCTTTTGAAAAGGGCGCCCTTGTTTTTCAACCCTCAGATGTTGGAATTTGAATAAATGTTGTCTAGGAATTGTTGTGTGGAATGAAGTCAGCTTCGCAGTGACCCAGTTATCCAGTCCTGGAACTTTGTCAGTCAGAAGTTATGGACGATTCGTTTTTCCCTTCGTTCGAGATGAAGATAGAGAAAATTTGACTAAGTCTGAGAAAAAGAGCAGCTTTTGAAAAGGGCGCTTGGATTTTTGAACCCTCAGATCTTAGTTTTATGGTCTGCAATCTCAAGGAGTGTTTTGATCAGTTTTTGTTCTACTCTACAATGCACTCGTCAGCCAGTCAAACGGGCTTGTCAGTCATCCGGAATCAATGCTCGAACAGAGGCTCCGACGAAGGTTACAATCCAAATTTTCATCAAAATTGGCTAAGTTTGGAAAAACGCCTTAAGGGTCAAAGTTGACTTTTCAAAACAAGTTGACTGGTGCGTCCTAACTAGAGTTCTGACTTCAGTTTGAAACTGAACAATTTCTGGGTTGCATGCAGAAGATACTAAAGTTCATTTTGAGTTACTATTTTTAGAAGTTCAGTTCATCTGCAGTGTGCATGCATTTGCATGTTCAGTTAACTGAAGAGGATGTTGAGTTCTAATTTGCATGTGAAGTTAATTGTTTTGCGTGTGCACTTAACTGACTTGCATGCACAAGTTTAACTGATTTGCATGGGCAGTTCAACTAAAGTTGAAAGTGGCGCTCTATTAAAGCATCATTTTCATGCATTTTAAGCTTCAGTTCATAGCCAATCACATTCTAGGCATTCATTTTGAAGGCTTAGTTAAGCACACACCCTAATTTGAGGCTCAGTTAACTGCCAAATTAAGAGGTGCGCTTTGAGTTTGAGAAGATGGACGAATTTTAAATGAATTTTATTTATTTAAAGACAAAAGTCGTTCTTATTTCTCCATTCTTAAGCAAGTCGTGCTTTCTCAAAGAGCTTCATTAATGGCGATTTCTTCATGCATTTGAGGATTCAAAGTGCTACAGGTGTCAAATTTTTGTATTTTTCGTAGCGTTGGATTCAAATTACTGAGGAGAAGGCAATTCCAGATTTTATTTTCAGTTTGCATGCAGGTTACATCAAAATCCAAGATTGAGGAAAGCGAATTCTACAGAAGCAGAGCAAATAAAACATTCTTTCTTCTGTCTTATTTCTTCTATTTCTGATCTTAGATTTCTTCCCATGTCAAAGAAATTCAACATATTTTCAGAATTTGATCATCTGGGTTCGCATACTTCAGTATTTGCAGCAAAACCCATGTCTTAGATTTTTTCTAGAAAATTGCCCCATAGTCTTCATTCTGAAGCTCTGTGTTTTTTTCCGAAGATTTCTTTGCATGTGGGCCAAAATCATCTTTTTGAAAATCACATCATCTGGGTTGGCTTAGAATTCCATTGTGCACAAAACCCATGTTCTAGATTTTCTCAAGAAAATTGCCCCAAGAAGCTCTAAAAATCCTTGCAGTTCTTGACTAAAAAGTCTTTGTATGTTAGGCTAAACGGCGTTTTTTCACAATTTTGACGTTGTGGGTTGTCTTAGAATCATTTTCCCAGACAAAACCCATGTCTCAGAATTTTTGGTGAAAATTATCCTCCGATGGGCTATTTTTAGCCTCCCCAGGGGCCATTTTAGCTTTTTGGAGAAAGTTGTCAAAACATAGCCGTGTTCATAGTCAATGGGCAATTTTTTTAGAAGGCGGTTCAACTAGACTAAATTCAAGACCAAATCGGTCTTAATTTATGTTTTCATCAGAGCAGCTGACAATGAAGATCAAGTGCATCCGGGGGTTGATTTAGACAATTTGACAAGTGTAGACGCGGGTTGGACACCGTTGGAATTCCGCGTTCTTGTGTATTTCTCGCAACTAGAGTGTTCGTGGTCAAACTTCGCAGTTTCGTCATGCAACACTTCTCCATTGAGAAAAACGTAAGAAGCGTCAAGCTGCAAAAGAAACAGTGGTCATCACTTCAGTTACGGAGCCGCCAGAGTTACTAGTCAATGAAATGCCAGTGGATATTTCCAAGATTGTTTGAGTTGCTCGAGATAGCGGCTAGTGATCAGTCAGTTAGAATATGCAGTTAGTTTTGAGGTTAGAGTCAAGAGCAACAGTTAACTCGACTTTCAGTCTTGAGTTCACTTGTTTTCATACATGCTTATCTCTTCCTTGGGATTATCTTCACAGGAGTTAGGGTTAGGGTTTTTCAGTTAACTGAGGGTAGTGTCCAGTTAACTTTGCTTTAAATAAGGACGTGCATGCTTGCGTATTGTCCATTTAGGTTAGATGTACCGGTTAACTGATGGTAGTTTTCCAGTTAACTGTATAGTTTGCTTTATTAGGGTTTAGCAATAAATCTTGCATGCATTGCAAGATTGTAGTTGACTCAAGGTGATTTTAGGGTTCCCTACACCTTTTGATGTCTATAAATAAGAGCTTTTGCTCATTTGTAAATAACTTTTGCATGATAGCATACATGCTGTGCCTTCCTTGCCTGTAGTATTGCTATTTTGTATCTGTTCAAAAACTTTTGCACGAGAGAGAAATATATGTTGTGCCTACCTTGCCATATTGCTCGTTCTGTATCTGTTCATGAGTATTTGCTATTATGATGAATTGTTATGCCACATAGGGTTTCATGCAATTATGATGGTGAATTCTTGCTTTAGTTAGATATAGTGGCTAGTTGATCATAGATTGTATGCATGTCTCGCCAATGCAATTTATTATCCTAGTTGGCTATCCTTCATGTTTGTGTTCAATAAACTCGTTCAGATTGAGCTGATAGATGTGCCACCTTGCCTTCAAGTTGAGAATCTGTTCTTGGTTATCGTATGATGTGTGTGAATAATAAACTTATTCAGATTGAGCTAATAGTTGTGCCACCTTGCCTTCAAGTTGAGAATCTGTACTTAGTTTATCGTATATTGTTGTTTCCAATAAGCCTATTCAGACAAGCAGATAGTTGTGCCACCTTGCCTTCACGTTGTGAGTTCATACCCAGCTTATCGTCAGATAAACATTCCTGCTCCATTTCCTCATGCTCTGTTTTCTTGAGGAAACTGGATAGATTTAAAGTAGTTAGCTTAGTTGTAGTTAATGATCTGCGAAACCAGAAAATCCTTAACTGCAACGTTCTTGGTTTTCTTAATCTTGTGCCTCTTCCAACTGAGAACAAAAAGATAGGACTTAGATAACTTTTCTTTTCCACACATTCCAGCACTACGAGGGAGCTTCCCCTCCTAATTTGAAGAGAACTCATTACGTAGTGTGCATAGCTGTCCATACAAACCTGCACTCCAGAGGTGTTAGTTTTTACGCCAACAGAATTGTAATCAAGGAGCCTATAAATTGAGCTCGCCCCTCATTTGTAAAACATTGGAGCATGTTGCAAAACATGTTGAGATAAGTAAATTGTTGCATACAACTGCCAAAGTAATAAGTAATGCATTGTTCAAATTGATGGTGATTACCTCTATTATTTTGGAGTTGGCATGGTTCTTATCCCTCATCATAGTTTAGATTTTATTTCATGTATGTTAGATGAATGAAAGATTTGATAGTATGGATTGGTGAAACTCTTGCTCATACTTTCTTTCAATGAATGATTTTTGTTCAATGCATAAAGTTAGCCTGAGCCTATATTGTGGATGCTTAACTTTTGTTTGGATAAATATAGTTCAATTTGATGGTAGTTATTCATGACGTGAAAATCACAAGCACACCCCTTAGAAGATTGCACTCACTTTGTATAGTTGTCCTCAGTGTGGCGAAGCAAAGTGTTGTTATTGGTTTCACCCAATCTTTACTGTCTCTTGAATTCTTAGGAGTAGATTAGAACTTCTAAACCCTTATCTCCTTTTCAGTTTGCTTGAAGTCCATGATCTAAGACCCAAACAATAGAGCTTCATTGTCTAGATCTTCATTGTGAATTGAATGAACCTAGAGTAAGTCCCTTTGTGTATTACCGACATATCACAACACCCATTAAGCTTATCCACACGTCAAGACTTGACAAAAAAAACCTTGGAATCACTATATGATCTTCTCACAATCTTAGCATATGCGTTGGTTTTTCAAGAGAGGATAGAGTTTCTTTAGACATTTTATTCTGTGTTCAGTGAGTAACAAAATGCACACCAATAAGGCCCAACCACTACACCAAAAGACCGGCCTAGTAGTGAGGGCGGCTACCCAGGGTGTTAAGGGTGACGACTAGGGAGGAATCTTTCACCACCAAAGCCACCACCAGAGAATCTGAGGTGTAATGTCCCCATTTTGGCCATACACTCTTCTTTTGGATTTAGCCTATTTCCGAAAATCCGTAGGCTAAGCTGAAGTAGAAAACTAGGGTTTCCTCTTTCAGATACTGCTCAGTTGGCATTCAGAGGATGTTGTGTAGACTTACTATTTATAGCAGTTTGCTATTTTTAGCAAGTCTATCTTTTGGCAGTATCTATCTAGCAGCAATTCAATCCTTTGCAGTTCAGTGTTCAGTTTGGCTTTCTGATGGTTTTGAAGTTAACTTACTATTTTTGGCATTTGCTATTTTTAGTAAGTTCATTTTTGGCAGAAGCATCATCATCAACTTGGTTTAGTTTGGCATTTGTCAGTTTGCTATTTTAGCAACTCATCAGTTGCAGCTTGGGCATTGTATTTGGTTATCTCCTTGGACTGAGTTTCAGACTTAGTCAATTCATGTCTTGAAGTTGTACCCTTGCTAGGCTTGATGACTTCAAGTTGTTTTAAAGAAGGGGACATAAAGGGGTCAAGTGAGCATTTAATTATTTAATAAATGCTTTATTGTTGCAATATGAAATGAATGCCTAAAGGGGAAGTTGAATGATATTTTAATATTTAAAAAAAAAAATGAAATGCTTAAAGTGGCGTCCCTTTTGGAAGTTGAAGTGATTCAACTTCTTGGAATTTGAAGAGTTCTTGTTGCTTCATCTTGATGTGTTTTTCGTGACCGCACCAACGCAGAATAAAGTTGCCAACGACTACCCTATTCTCTCTTGATCAAAGTATTCCGCATGCTAAGATTGCAAGAAAGTTCATGCGTTCAACTCCAAGGTTCTTTTAGTGCGAATAGGCCAGTTTGGCTCGATGTGATTTGCTGGTATTTCAAGGGGACTTACGGAATTGTTCGGCAGTGGAGAAAGGAATTCAAATGCTCGAAAGATTTGTCTATGAAGTTCGGGTTTCCTATTCTAACCGGAAAGTACTGAATTGAAATGGGGTAGGGTTTAGAGAGTCTAAATCTATTCTAAGGTGTGGGATGTGGAGCTCAACTTCAGCAAACTTCTAACCAGGACTTCGCTTTGCCTCGATCGGACAGCTTCCACGGAGTCGGTGCAATCTTCGGAGATGACTAAAGATGTTCAAACCACCACTTGACATGAAGATACCATCACAACGACGATACCATTATTCAAACCGTGATTGAAGTTAAGTACATGATATTCCAGTTGACCACACAAGGTGCATTCACCATCAGCAAATACACTAGTGGTATGGATAGACGAAGTTGCTTAGATCAAACACCACATTCCACAATTAATATCTACTTGCATGGAATGAAAATTATACTACTTTGAACTATTTTATGCTACCATTTGAATCAGAAGGACGAAGAAACCTTGCTAGCTACTCACAACAAAGACGAAATTCACCATCAATGAAAAACTCTTTTATTGAGAGAGTGTTCACAACAATTTCTTACAAAGTTTTCAAAGGGAAAACTTTCCCTCTTCTTCAAACTACGCTATCAATCTATACTAAGCTACTTCTAACTTGTCTCTCTATTCTAACTTCTACTCTAATTCTACTGTCTACTCGTCTACTTTCTAATGAATTACAAATGAGGGGGACTCCCCCTTTATATAGCTAGCCAAGTCCCAAAAGACGGCTAGGGTTACAATCGGATGGATGGCCCAGATCGTGCCACCTCAACCCTAAACAAGATTTGCCCTAAAAACCGCCACAAAGGAGAGTGGGGTAATAAATGAGCCATTAATGGCCACCACCCTTCTAGAAGATTCCAGCCTTGAAACGCGTTCACACTGCTCTTGATCTTCTTTCTTGACGTTGCTCTTCAACTTCTTTGTCACTTGAGCTAACACTTAGCCAATTTCTTGCAACTTTTTCTTCCTTCGAGGTTGAAATATCATCTTGGATTATTTGCTTCATCATCATCGTTTGGTCTCGACGTTTCTCTTGCAAAACAAGCAAGGAGAAGAGCATTAGAACACTTTGTAACATAAATTCACCTTACTTACCCGATTTTCACGCTTTGATCTTCAAGGGCTCATCGTTTTTCCTTAGCCAACTTTGCGTTCAAATTCTTCATGCCTTAGGCAAATTTTCAACCTATCTTGTATTTTGCCCGACGCACTTCACTCTGATCTTTCATCCAACTCAGACTCGAGAAAAATGCTTTTATCAGGAACTTGATCAAAAATTATCTAGGCACTCAATTTTAAATTCGTCTGCCAAGGCATTTTATCTTGAAAACACATTTTCTTCCCTGCCTTAGAAAATTTTCTCAAATTTTCCTTAGGAAATTCATCAACTTGGTGCCCATCAAAAATATTCACCCTGAAGGCTTTGGCGAAGTGTAGAAGACATGGAAATCAACTTCTCATCGATAATCTTCAATACCCAAAAGAAAATTTCCTTCAGAGCGTGTCAAACTCATGGGTGCACAACGAATGGGTTTATCTAATTTTATTGAATTTTGCACCTTGGAAAAAATAATTGTCAACAATTTATTTCATTTCTTCATCCCCGTGAACATCTTGTGTTGTTCTGACTTGAAAATATTTTTGTTGACCCTGTGCAGCTGGCATTCTCTGACTTTTCCACTCAACAATTGATCCATGCTTCAGGAAACTTCAACACCTTTATGTCTAGGCGTATTTTCTAAAGGAAGAAAATGCTTTGCCTTAGAGAAATTTTAAATCACCTTGCATTTGAAAATTTTGCCTTGGAAATTTTTATTCATCCTCAACCACCTTGCCTGTGAGAAATTTTTTATTTCACTTAGAAAAAATTTTATTCACGGAGACGCCTTGTACATTTTATCTTCACTTCCCTCCATATCACTCCAGACTTAGGAAATATTCATTTAAAAACCCAACGCCTTAGAGATATTTATCTTTTTATTTTGCTTTCACTCACCACCTTAAGCGTATATCATACTTGAAGAAAATTACGCCTTGGCACTATACTTCTCAACATGCCTTAGAAAATTTTCTAGCACCTTATGATTCCCATCTCCTTAGGCGCATATAGCATTTGAAGAGGAATTTTAAAATCACGCCTAGGCAACACACCTTGCAACATCCTCTAACTCATCACCTGAAGCGCATTTGAGGCAAGGAAAGGAATAACGCCCACCTTTGACCACCTTTTACCATGCTTCAATCATATTTCACCTCATTTACCACCTTTATTCACTTTCTACATCTCAACTTGGGCGCATTTCAGCCTGGCAAGAGGATGACTCTTCGCCTTCCCATTTTTGTCTTCACATAACCTTGCTTGGGCGCATTTAGGAGGGTGAGGAGGACGAGTTTCTTTGACTTGTTGACCCTCTTCTAACTTGAGCGCATTTTCATGAATGGGAAGGATAAACTTTTCCGACGCCTCAAGAGTGACTCTTCACCTTCCATTTTTTCGTCTTCACATGCATGACTTTGGGCGCATTTTGCCCCTTGAGGAGGATGAAGAACGTTGACTGCTCTGACTTCCTTGTGTTTTGGGCACATTTCACCCCTGCTCAGGATGGGCGCATTTTGATGGGGGTGGCAGATTTCTACACTTAGAAAATTTTTCATCCTCTTTTCTTCTTCAAAGTGGGCGCATTTCAGCATGCCAACAGGATGAAAATCTTTGACTTTCTTCTGCCTTGGGCGCATTTGGGCCCCTGAGCAAGATGAACGCCATACTTAGAATTTTTCCATGCTTTCTTACTCACCTGGCGCATTTGCTATGTCTTCTGGATGAAGTTCCAGACTTAGACAAATTTTCTCATTCCTCGCCAGTATTTCATACCCTGCTATTTATAGTAAGTTCTTTGAATTTGTATCTCTGAAGCCCGGAATGGCTTGAAACTTTGCACACGGCACCCTCATAACCTTATCAACCTGCCGGCACTGCCAGTTTTAGTCACCCTGCTATTTTTAGCATGTTTCTAAAGGTGGTTTACTATAAATAGTAACCTCTTGTTTCTGATAGCTCTCATGCTCCGATCGTCTTGAAATTTTAATGAGGCGCTCCTCACCACGTGACCTGCTGGCTGACACCGGCGCATGCACTCAATTTACTATTTTTAGCCAGTTTCCAAATTGACTTACTATAAATAGTAAGTGCTCCGTTCGACTTGAAATTTCACCAGTAGATAGCCTGAAGGATGCTGATCGCGGTGGTTTACACTGGTTTTCGAAAATTTTGACTTTTTGCGCTTCTTTTTGGGTCCCGAAGCTGGAAACCCTAATTCGCTCTGCATGCGTATCAAATGATTTCTGTTTGCTCTCGTTTCTGTGGCACTGCGATCATCTCGTAATTTTGAACTGCTAGGAAGCGGCTGCCGAGACACACCTGCTAAAAATAGCGAGTTCCTTACTGAGTGAGTATCTTCATTTGCATGTCACACCATCGCGAAGCTCTCGAAAAACCCATCAGGAATCACCCGACATGCAAAAGAAACCCTGACATGCAAACCCTAAAAATAGCCTCGGAAGGCTGAACTTTGAAAGTGATCGTCTCGTCTTGCATGTTATACCATTGCAAAGGTCTCGAAAAACCCAGAAGGAATATGCCAACATGCAAAGAAAAATTCTTCATCTGAACCCTGAAATTTGTCTCGGAAGCTGGACTGCTAAAAATAGAAAGTTGTCTGTTTTCGCTCAAATTTTTCACTCGAGCAGCCTGATGCGCTTTGAATGCCGTGTGACTATTGGAATCTCAAAAATGCTGACGAATTGCCCTGAATTTCACACTTACTAAAAATAGTAAGTACCTCAGAATCAGATAAAAACTTGCTGAGAGCCTGCTGGAAGCACACTGACAACAACGTTAAACTCAATTTTCAATTTACTCACTTTGTTGAATTCAAATTGGCATGAAGGAATCAAACCCTAATTTTCAGACTTAGCCAAAATTTCACGTTATGGCTCAACGGCGGGCCCGTCCTAGAAAGATAGACAGAACGAGAGAGAGACAACAGCAAAAACAAACCAACATCAAACCAAAAGCAAAGCCAAAATTAGGGGGTCCCCATTTGCAATGGGGCGATGTGTGGAAAACGTCACAACACTTCATTTGCCAACTGAAGCTTATATATTGCTGCTGTTTGAAGAGTTGAGCATCCAATATTTTTATGTTAATGATATGCTGTCGAAATGACAAGTTGTTTAATACTTCGAGGGATGCTTACCTCCTAGTTCCAATCCAATTTCGTGTTTGAAATACAACACCTAGTTGGTCATTTGCTGCTTCTCAAATCAGACTAGCAGATTGAGCTCAATAGTTGAAGATTTTGATGAAATTTCCAGTTTTGAAGTTGCTGATACAGTCATAGCTGAAAGTGGTTTTTGCATACAGCTTTTGGTATGAATTTATTTTGGTTATGGGTATTTGATCATTGCATTTCTATGATAATGGCGACCATATTTGGAGGTTTTCAGATTTTAATTCCAAGTTTCTGATTTTTCCAAGAGAAATCGCCCCTCTACAGGGCCGTACCATCTCATGAGTGCTTTGGGATTCGTGCAAGAATAATATCTTGAGTTTTGATGCAGTTTTGTAGTTTGAGTTTGGGCGCCATCCTCCTAGAAGGTCTTTGCAAAACATTCCAGCTTATTCGGAGGTATTTAGAAGGAGTTGTGATCATTTTTATGAGTTTGCTGTTTGCTGATAGACATTTCCAGATTGCAGATTTTTATATCAGACTTGTTAGTTTTTGATATAATGCTGGTTTGAGCTTCATTTTTATATCATTATTGTATTGTAAGAGTTAGAGGAAGTGTTACTCTAACCATTGATGGATTTGGAAGCATATCTTTCTTATTTGCAGCTGTTTAATTCATTGTAAAGCTGATTAGTAGTACTAACAGCTATTTATTTTATTTGCTACAATTAGTTTAAATTTCATACTCCCACGATTGAGTGGTTGAGTTTAAATAATCATCTTTCTTTAATTGTAAGTTTCCCCCCACTAAATAAGTGGTTGTGTGGACTGTATTCCCCCCACGTTAATAAGTGGAAGTGAGGATTTAAATGGCTGGCTTGCCGCCTTTAATAATGTAATAATCTTACCCACTGAATAAGTGGAGTATCCCCACTGCTTGTGGATGCCTGCATCAGCAGATGAATTGTAATTTCAGTTCAGTTTATTCCTAATGATCCTCTGACCATATGCTATCACCTCGCCCACATTGGGATCTTGGTGAACATTCTTGGTTAGAGTTACTTTCCATGCTGATTTGCATTTGGAGCTAACGCTAATCAGTGATTGGTTGCTGATTTGTGTGTTAAATTTTGGGAAAAAATTAAGGGGAATATTTCATGGGGTCTTACGCAAGCCTGTTAGACACGTGGCCCTGTTAGGACGCACCTGCTGACATGGCACAAGAACATTACAATTGTGTAATGTCCCCTTTTGGGATTGCCCATCTTATCCTAGAATCACACGCTTGATGTAGTTAGGGTTGTAACTTACCACTTAATGCTTTAAACAAGATAAACCTTGGCTTTAGGCCCTGCAATCATGTTAGATAATATTGAAAATATAATTCATGTGATGAAAACATAATAAATGTCTTATCAATTTAAGATACATAACTATTCCAAGACTATGCATAGTGGAAACTTAAATCATAACAGGACTTGGATGAGAAGCAGGATAAGTCCACCCGAACCTATCCATCTAAGCCCAAGAGCACGAGTGTCCGACCAAGACTACCCACCCCTTGGCCCTCATGAGGCGCACTTAGATAGCCCTCATGGGGTGGACTACCTAACGGACATCTTGCATCTGCATTCCCTATCCTTGCTATCTTATCCATCCTCCTTATGATTGAGGTTCCTTGGACCCATCCTAACAATCAATCATAGTTTGGCTTGATAGGAAAGTCTTGAAAGGGTTGACTATAAACTACTCAACTCATCTAAGGAAAGCTCTCATCTAGGGGACTTCATTCATGTGCTTGTTGGAATTTTCTGAGCAAAACCTGATTTTTCTAGGCAAGTCGCCCTTTTCAGCTAGGTACCATTTGTTGGGTAATTTCCAGAATTTGTCTGCTGTTGTATAGACAATTCTGAGCATGTATGGAGGTCTGTAATCATTGGTTCTAGGCGTTGGAAAGTAGGGGGTTTTTCTGCTTAACTCAGAGGCATTGTTTGTTGCAAGATTGGAGTGACCTTGTTGCTGTTTGCACACTTTCCAGGTGTGAAAATGTTTATTTCTCAGTCTAATATATGCTTGTTAAGTCAGAATTTTTTTGTTATGATCTTTGAGAAATATATGCCGAGTTCTCATCATAGTGCAAGCAAGTTCATTCTATTTTCTGTACATTTTGTTATTTATGCATATGCAATCTTGAAACAATGAATGCCAAATGAAACTCATTGCAAAAACACCTACAAACAAACACAATCAGCAAATGGAGAACTAAGAAAAAAATCAGGGGTGTTATATTACAGAGACATGTCATATATCATCTACCTCCCCATGTTACATGTACTTGGAATTATGGGCTGCTACTTGTGGTTTAAGAATCTGAACCTATGCCACTCTCATACAAATATACCCTATAAGCATTATACCACAGCCAACCTATAGTACATAATAATATACTGTGTAAGAGTTAATGAATTGTAAGTTTCTACGGATGCAGCTGAGATAGGAGGGATTTACATGCATGCTGCATATTGTTTAAAAAAAATCCTAAGATTTACTTTGATTACTGAATTATTTCTAACAATTTCTAATTTGTGACTGGACTAGTTTTAGTTTTTTTCGTACAGATAATTGTCATGAATGCCACAAGTATAATCATTTCTAATTTGTGTGTTTATGCTTAGCATTGATTGCTAGCTATAACTTTTCTCTATCACTTAATTGCACAACAGTTTGCTGAATTTGTACTTTGCAGTAAGGCTCATCTTCTATGATTTGTTCTTATTTTTCTCACTTTTTGATTTGAGTTAAATCAACAAAGTCTGAAAACAGAATTGGACTTGATCTTAACATTCATGAAGGTATCATTACAGTTGAAAAAGTACAATTTTCGTACATAAAATTCTGAGGTTGTTTCTTATTTAGTTCAAATTCTTGTATGGAACATAGACCTGATGTAACCATGTTGAAGTTCATATATCCGCATATTTAATATCATCTTTCTCTGATTTTTTTTAGGAGTTTAAACACAAGAATTTTCAATTTCTTCTACAAAAGGAGTTACGAAACAGTGATATAGGCCCTCTTGGAAGAATTGTGCTGCCTAAGGTTAGCTCAGCTCTTTGCTTTGTAGAAGTCTATTGTGTATGTTTGAGAATTTATATGCAGAAAAAAACATTTTTAATTTTTTAGTTTTTAGTTTTTTAAGTCTACTCACATGAGAAAAAGATCAATGATGATTGTAAAATCTCTCTAACTAGAAAGACAACGAACCAGTGAAACCAAAAGAAAGTTCTATTTTTCCCCTTGCATGAAATTTCTTAGCATGCTATAGGAAAAATTCTCTAGGTTGTTATCTAGTTATTTAAAAGATATGATTTAAAATTTACAGAAAGAAGCAGAGGTGAATCTTCCAATTCTAACTGCAAAAGAAGGAATAAGAATATGTATGGAGGAGATACATTCATATCAAACATGGAACTTCAAGTACAGGTTATTAATCAATTACTTAAAACTAAGATTATATTTTTTTCTGTAAGCACATAACTAAGATTATGTTTTTTCCTTTAAGCACATCTAAATAAGATCATAATTTTTGAGGCTATAAATGGGCTTTGGTTTTAATTTGCTAAAAGGTCAGTCAATGGTAAATAGGAAAGTTTTGTTATAGGCACTTTCAGTTATTCGTGAAATTAGAATTTATCTGGTTCCTTGTAGTGATAAAGATTTATTTTTCTATCCAAAAGGATGGTATAGAATTGTGATTCAACTAGTCATTTTAACTCCTTGTCATGACAATTTTGCATGTTTTCTTTTGTGTTAGACCTGGTGTTTTTTAGAATAGATGAAATTCAATGTACAAACACTACCTTTTTTTTTGACATTAGGTATTGGCCGAACAACAAGAGTAGAATGTATATCGTGGAAAATACTGGTAAGTGTCTTACTCTATTTTGTTACCTAGAGGGTGTACAAGCCTCCACTTATATAAAGATTTGTTTTATATTCAATTATAAGAAATCTTATCTTTTAGGAGAATTTGTCAAAGCACACGGTCTTGGACCAGGAGATTTTGTCATGCTCTACAAAGATGAAATAAATGACAAATATGTGAGTAACTCTCTTAATGCATTACTTTCTCTAGTCCATTCATAGCTTATCTTTTAAAGAATCATAACTTATAAATAATGTTTATTCTGATATTGATTTATGCAGATAATTAGAGCCAAAAAGGCTCAAAGCCAGTTGGCAACAAACAATTCAATTGACAGAATTAACCTTTGCTCATCCTCTACATTGCTTGAGGATGAGAGCATCCATCAATCAACTAATGATAAAGACAATAAGGTAAGAAGTATATTACCTTATCAAAGTTCAAACAATCTCTCTCTCACGATCTTAAATAAAATTACTCCAACTAGTTGGCCCCAATTATAGTAGATATATTCTCAAAGGACTTCTGCATATATTTTTCTGACCTTGTCAAACTATGTTAATTGAAATCCATTGCTAGTTTTATGTCATTTATAGAGTAGTTGGCTGTTGGAGATGGAGATACTGTGTTGTGTCCATGACGTGTCCCACCCCAAATGGAACAATCTCTATTGCGATTTTGCTCGATTAATTTTCTGATTTCTCTCAGTTTGACATATTAGCATTTTGTCAAACACTTGCCAAACTCACTGTACTATGTTACTTTTAGATATGAGTTTGAGTAATGAATATGTTACTCAGCAATAACAGATATGGCAATCATTCCTGAGATATTCTTATTCCTAATGTGACTGATATAACTGCTCAGAAATTACAACAGTAATTGCAACAGCTATTACATGCTCAGAATAAACATACTGGAGAGCAGATTTCATAGAATATAAATCAGTCTAGCTTCAGTGATACATACTAGGCATTATTTTGTAGCAAAGACATTATCTTTTGATGCTCAGAATTAAAAAGCAATTGTAAAGACTTGCAATGGACAGAAAATAAATTGATAACAGCAATACAAGAAGAGTAACAATGATTCTCAGACCTGATTTATACCGATATGTCAGTATATTGGCAATACTGTGTATATCCTAGAACTTGCAAACTACACAGCGACAAATACCAGATTTGGAACTTACGGTAAGTCGACCCTTCAGTCAGAATGCCACAACCAGCATGTATAATTGAACATCAGTATTATAACAGCAGATACAACTCAGAAATTTGTATACATAGCAAAGGTATGACTCAGAAATAAGTACCGGGATATTAAGATTGCACCAAAATGTTAACCCTTCCAAGTATGAAGCACCGACCAGTAGCAAATGTCCTTTGAGAATGGGAAACGGCAACTGTTTGTGGCTGCCAGTTGCACCCAGTATCATGCCCAGGCTGGTAATCACTCCCAACACTGTCCAAAACACCTTATTTGACTCCTTTCAGGGATGGCGATAGCCTGAATGCAGACTCGCGACTTTCCAAATAGCTGCAGGTAATAATTTATAACTGGAACTATTCGCCTAGGTCTGAATGCATCAGAAAACCCTCCTAGAATCTCACGCCAGGCTTAGGAATGAAGTTTGCAAGGTTCCAGTGAAGATTAAACCCTCTAATTGAAATGAAAAAATGATGATATAATTGAAATGAAGAAATGATGATATGTGTAATATCCCTGGCTCTAGCTGACTTCAAATGACTGATTTTTGCCTCAAGGAATATTATCAAACAGTTTGAATGCAAAGTATGTGCTTGCTGTCTCTGTGTTTTTCAGTTTGCTTTGCTTGTTTGAAATGATCTCAAATGAGTATTAATGCTTGTAACTTATCACTAAAGAGTCTAAACAATGATCTAATATGAAGATGCAATTCTTTTTTGTCTTTGAATGCATATATATGGACTTTATATTAAAACATGCACCTACAGCCAACTGTCATTTTCACAAACACTTGGCATGCATACTACTGTGCTATTCTAAATGATCATTACATTGAATCTAAGACTTCCAATTTGCAACTCTTTTATTCAAATGCAAACCCAAGTACAATATAGCATGAATTCGCCAAGACTCTTGGCTCATAATGAAGATGCAAATACAATGCCAAGTCTGATATGAAACAACCATCTACAACAGCAATGCTAATGCTTACAATTGACAATGTAAACTACTACAAATGACATGATGAACCTGATTATGAAATCGCCCCATGCTGGAGATGAAGAAGCAACCAATATCCAATGCAAAGAACCTCCTCCAAGCTCAAATCAAAGCTCTCTACTAGCCGCCCCTGTTCTGATATAGGAATGAATACATAAAATAATTCGCAGCTCCTAAAACTCCAATCAAGCACCAAAAATCATCTTAAGGCCTTCACAAATTGAGCGCTCCAGCTAGAGAATAGAATCAATGGATGTATGAGCCTCCATGAGTGAAAACATGGTCTCCATGTGATGGTGTGATGACTGCAAATTGATATCAGAATTAATGACAAATGATATATGATGCAAACCGACCCCTTGGATAGCAAAATCGACGAAGACTCCAATCACCAAAATTTCTCCAACAAAATCCTCCAATCGAACTAGGCAAAATTGGCCCTTGGCCACAAATTTTGGCACAATGTGAATGACTGAAGTATCACTACTCAAATGGCTGCAACCCTTCAGTAGATAGTTTCACTACCTCAGTTATGCAAATCAAGGAGAGTTACCGTTCCCAAAGATCTCTAATGTAGTCTGCAGAAACCCCAAGGCTCTTCCACCACAAGCATATCAAAATCAAGAGGCAAATATCCTGGATGCCTAGAAGCTTGGCTTGAACTCCCTTTATATTTTTTCAACCCATCTTCAAGAAGCTTCTAGAAAATAATATAATATTATTTTATTTTTTCTTTTAGTGACTTTATGATATAATATTTTATTTAAGTCACTTTTTTAAATTAATTAAATATAAGGTTATTTTATAATATTTATTTATGTAATAACCTTACAAATAATTAATTTAATTATTATCTCCCTTATTACTCCAATCCAATTGAATCCAGGAAATGGAACCCACCAACTGACTAGCTATCTGCCACGAAACCTCCTAACCAAGCTCATTAGCCTACGAAGGTCAGGAATAGGCTAAATCCTCTAAAACTGATGCTCATGAAAATGGGGACATTACAATATGATAATCGAATTTCCAAACCACTATTTCAAACCCTTGATTAATCCAATAAATCTTTAAACAAACTTTGAAGCACAATGCACAACCTTTGAATGAAGTTGTCTACAACCTTTCTTCCTGGGGGATTTCGTCCTCAAAAAGCTTGAGATTTTCACTACCAACAAACCCTTGCTGAAGCTCTTCTCCAACTTTCTCCAAAACAAGAATAATAATCATCAATGAATAACATGAGCTTCAAATTCCCTTTTATAATACTCAATTTGCGTTTGCATTTGCATTCATTTAATTTACTTTAATTTCATTTACTTTCCCTGCCTTTTTGGTGCATAACTTAATAATATAAAGTATACTTTAAAACTCACTTATATCTCCCCTTTAAAAATAACACTTATATTATAAAGTATACTTTAAAATCATTTAAATCCCTTTTAAATAAAATCCTTGTGTCTCCCTTTAAATTGGCACTTAAGTTAATATTATAAAGTGCACATTAAAATCATTTATCTCCTCTTATAATTTAATTATTATTAAAGTTTAACACTTTAATAATAATTAATAAATCATAACTCCATAAAAACTCAACATTAATTGATTATGCTAGCACCACAAAGTTATTGCTTGTACTGCTCATCTGAATGGCTTACTATAAATAGTAAGGTTGGGCCCAAATGTCCAAGTGACTTACTAAAAATAGTGAGTGTAAACAAAGCTAGAAACACCTCAGGAAGGTTATCTTTGAATATCACCAAGCTCAACATTAAAATCACTTAAGTTAATATTATAAAGTGCACATTAAAATCACTTATATCCTCTTATAATTTAATTATTATTAAATTTAACACTTTAATAATAATTAATAAATCATAACTCCATAAAAACTCAACATTAATTGATTCTGCCAGCACCACGGGGTTACTCACTGCTTGTACTGCTCATCTAAATGGATTACTATAAATAGTAAGGATGGCCGAAATGTCCAAGTGACTTACTAAAAATAGTGAGTGTAAACGGAGCTAGAAACACCTCATAAAGGTCATCCCTAAATATCACCAAGCTCTGGAGAAGAAAACTCCTATAAATAAGGCCCTCTGAACACCAATGTTAGCCTACAAGGACCCGTTGATAGGCTAACCACTGCATCTAACCATTTCCTAGGAAAAGGGGACATTACAGTCCATATCAACTGAAATATGCCCCTTAATTTTTTCTTTGAATTTTCACCAACAACAAGCACCCGTTAAGGATTAGCCCCAAAATCATGAACTGAAAGTAACCTTCGCCAAGAATATTCATCAAGATCCTTTGAAAGGCGAGGTGATAGCATATGGGAAGGGGTCGTTAGCAACCAAACTGGAACGAAGATCAATACTGAATTGAAGTAGGCGGAGAACCAACCATCAAGATTCCACGCTACCACTTGTTCAATGGGGAGAAAGATAATTACAATGAAATACAATTCATCTGCTAATAGCAGGCATCCACTCAATAGTGGGGATTCGCCACTTAAACAGTGGGTAAAATATGAAAGATACAATATTTATTCGTCCACATTGGCGGTAAACCATCCAGGGGTTACAATGTGTGAAATTAAACACAAGAAATGCAGCAAAATAAATGACTGGAATAGTACTATTGTTTACAATCTTACAAATGACAAATAACTGCAAATTACAAGTGCTATTACAATATTAACAAGCCAAATGATGGAAGATAATTTCTTAACTCCAAATCTTCCCAACTACTGAAGAACAAGCCAAAATCCGATTTACTGATGAATCTGATATAAACCAACAAATTGAGATTTCTTACTAGCAATTAGCCATCAATAAATTTTTCATATCTTCACCCCAAAAGCTCCTGCCTTCTTCAAATGGACTGCACATGAACACTAGCAGCATAGATGCCCAAGAAATATTGCATCACAAGGAAAGACCTAAGTGTGAAATAAAATGCCAACACACTAAAATACAGACCAACAATTGTGCAATCATCAAATGCATATTTCAATTGTCAAAAACACCAACTAGCACTCCAAACTTCTTCCATAGCTTGCTTTAAATAGGGAAACCAACAAATAAGTTTTTAACAAAGTATAGGAACCACCATGAGGAAGGTTCAACTTCAAGAGAACAAAAAAAGATGGTACGACCCTAGCAAGAGGGCAAACTCTACTAGAGAAAAGAAGACATTGTTATAAAATTTGAGCGTTTGCAAAATGGATCGCCTTAAGCTAGAAAATGATATAAATCAATACCCATAAGCAGATTTAAATCATACAAATAGTTGTATTTGAAAATTTCCTTTAGCCATGATATAATCAGCAAACACAAAAATTGGAATTTATTACCAAAATCTTCAACATTGATGCACAATATGCACTCCTGAATGAAGCACACTCCCATTTGACCATCTACAGAACCATAGTTTCAGGCCCGAAGAATGGTGTAAAAGCGCTAAGCTTCCCTTTAGCCAGGTTCTAAAATCAATTCAACAACATTTTGATATAATTAACCAAAGATGAAGAATGAGTAAGCAAAGGTCTGCTTTTATAGAACTTGTGGTGACTGTTGGCTTTCCATTTTTCTCCAAAAGGGACGCCCAAACCTCATGTGAAATAATTTAATTTTAAAAACATTCAATTTCTCCCTCATCCCTAGGCATCCAAGTCTCAAGGGGACATTATTATCTTTTTAAATATTTAAAACGTTCTCAAAGAGGCGTCCAAATCCCAAGAGGAGTAATAAACTTAGAAATATTAAATACTTTTCTCTTCATGTGGCATTGTAATGTCCCCATTTTGGCCATATACTCTTCTTTTGGATTTAGCCTATTTCCGAAAATCCGTAGGCTAAGCTGAAGTAGAAAACTAGGGTTTCCTCTTTCAGATTCTGTTCAATTGGCGTTCAGAGGATGTTGTGCAGACTTACTATTTATAGCAGTTTGCTATTTTTAGCAAGTCTATCTTTTGGTAGTATCTATCTAGCAGCAATTCAATCCTTTGCAGTTCAGTGTTCAGTTTGGCTTTCTGATGGTTTTGAAGTTAACTTACTATTTTTGGCATTTACTATTTTTAGTAAGTTCATTTTTGGCAGAAGCATCATCATCAATTTGGTTTAGTTTGGCATTTGTCAGTTTGCTATTTTTAGCAATTCATTAGTTGCAGCTTGGGCATTGTATTTGGTTATCTCCTTGGACTGAGTTTCAAACTTAGTCAATTTTCATGTCTTGAAGTTGTACCCCATGCCTAGGCTTGATGACTTCAAGTTGTTTTAAAGAAGGGGACATAAAGGGGTCAAGTGAACATTTAATTATTTAATAAATGCTTTATTGTTGCAATATGAAATGGATGCCTAAAAGGGAAGTTGAATGATATTTTATTATTTCAAAAAGTAAAAGGCAAAAAGGTGGCATCCCTTTTGGAAGTTGAAGTGATTCAACTTCTTGGAATTTGAAGAGTTCTTGTTGCTTCATTTGCCAACTAAAGCTTATATATTGCTGCTGTTTGAAGAGCTGATTATCCATGAATTTATGCTAATGTTATGCTGTCGAAATGACAACTTGGTTTTTACTTCGAGGGATGCTTACCTCCTAGTTTCAATCCAATTTCGTGTTTGAAATACAACACCTAGTTGGTTTTCATTGCTGCTTCTCATCCAGACTAGCAGATTGAGCTCAACAGTTGAAGTTTTTAATGATATTTCCAGTTTTGAAGTTGCTGATGCAGTCACAGCTGAAAGTGGTTTTTGCATACAGCTTTTTGTGTGAATTTAATTTGCTTGTGGGTACTTTTCCAATCCATTCCTACACCCAAGGCGACCATCTTTGGAGAGTTTCAGATTTTAATTTTGAGTTGTTGATTTTTACTTGTCAAAATCGCCCCTCATGAAGGTCGTACCATTCTTGCTGCATTGGGATTCGTGTAAGAATTAAATTACGAGTTTTTGTTGCTGTTTCTTCATCTAATGTTGGGCGCCTATCTTCCAGCAGCTCATTGGTTTTCGTTTCACACAAAACGGAGGTATTTTGAGTGAGTTGTGAATATTTCTTTGAATTTCACAGTTGCTGATCAGAATTTCCAGAATTGTTATTTTACATCAGACTTGTTTAAGTTTGAATCTTCAGTCCTTTCTTCATCATTTATTGTTGATGTCTAACATGGAATCATCCAGTATCATGGTACATTGAATCTATTGTAATTTTCATGTAATTTGCAGCTCTTTTTCCATATTGTAAGACTGTAAACAGTAGTACTGTTCCAGTCCTTTATTGCTGCAATTCTTTCTTTAATTTCACATTAGTACCCCTGGATGGTTTACCGCCAGTGTGGATAATTGGATTTGTATTACTCTTGTACCCACTCTCAAGTGGTGAATCCCCACAACTCTGTGGATGCCCGCCGCAGCGGACGAATTGTTTTAATTGTAATCTTTTCCCCCCACTGTTTGGTGGTAGTGTGGAAATGCTCTTCATGGCTGGTTATCCGCCTATTCATTTCTAGTTTCAATTCAACACTCCGTCATATGTTAGCACCTCGCCCTCAGTGGGATCTTGAGTGCACATTCTTGACGTTGAGTAGTTTCTTTCAAGTATTTTTCATTTAGCTCCTCCACCATATGACAACACCTATTCCTCATTGGGATTGAGTGTGCATTCTTGGTGTGAGTTCTTTTCAAGTTTGGTTTTCTATTTGGAGCTAACGCTAATCAAGTTGGTTAAGTGCTGGTTATGTTGTGTTACTTCATCGAAAAAATTGGTTAGCATATTTCAGTGGTATCAGAGCAGAAGTTCCTGCCATCCTGTTGGGAAGAACCGAAAATTAGTGTTGCCACAATGGACATCAATAGATTTGTCGAAGAGTTCAGGAGGGAATGTGAACATGATGCTTCCATATTCCGTGCAGAATATCAGAGTATGTCAGATGAGTTCAAGAACGATGTTTCTTTTGACTGCTACTTGAATTGTGTGTTGATTAGGTATCCTGAAAAAGTTGGTGTGGTCAATTACATCAAGAATAAAATTAAAAGAGAAGCAGAACTTGCCATGGTTGAAGAATCAAGGAAGGAAGAGGCAAAAGGATCTGTTTGTGGTTTGCAGCCCACAAGTAAGCAAATTGAAAAGAAAAATCAGTCAATTAGTGTTGAAGAAGACACAAGCAAGGTGCACATTTTGGTTCAAAATGAAAGTGGGCTTGATGAAGATACCTTGGCAAATGAGGAGATTAAGTTAGAGTCCCAAAATACATCCCTAGACTTGCATGGGATGGGAAATAATGAAGATTGTTATGGTAAGAAGATCATTACAGCAGTCTTGAGTCCTAATAAGGATTCAACCAATGAAGATCTTCAGACAAATGGCTTCTCAAAAGATGCTGGTGGAACAGTTGTGTGGGATAAGTACGTTGAAGAAGAGCAAGATGAAGCAAATACTAATGGTGTCTTTGAACCAGCTTATGACCATTACGAAAGTGATGTTGTTGATGGTGATTCCGATGTGTTTTTATCTCCTCTTGTTGAAGATTTAGTGAAGGATAATTCTCTACTTGTTGCTGAGCCAATTCCATATGAAGAATTAATGACAAGTGTCCAAGAAGACTTCTTTGGTATGTATGTGGGCACTAATGATAAAATCAGCAACATATCTACTCAAGATAATTTCATTGAAGAAAAGCATGACAAAATATTCAAAGCAACCAGCTTTGATGATTCTATAATCCGATATAATGCTAGTGACTTGGGTGGTAGTGGGTTTGATTATCAAACTACATCTGTGGAGAAAGTTATAGATGAAGATTTCAGTTCAAGTGGGTTGAGGAGTGACTCATTCAAAGAGTCAATAGTTGAAGAGGAGCATGATGATCTCTTTCCTATTGATCATTGCAATCAAACCTTTCACCTTTGGGATCCGGGCGCGATGTCACCAAGGTATGATAAAGAACCGGAGTGGGATAAATTCCCCTTTGATCCTGATGAAGTTCAAAAATCAGTTTGCAATACAAGTAATGAAGTGATCTTTGGAGGAGAAGTTGCAGCAATGGCTAATGAGAACGTGATTTCTTATGTTGAAGAGGAGAATGTTTTAAAATCAGCAAATGGTTTGGATGCCTTTCAGAATTACGCACAAGAAGAGTATGAGAACTTGAAAGGTCAAGATAGAGGAACTAATTTGTTTGAAGAAGCTTGCTTGGCAAAGCTCCATAAAAATTCCTTCGAGGTGGTTGTAGCCACTAAAGCAGAGTATGTTGCTACCAAGACTTTAAGAGCATCAATCAATAATGATTCATTGCTTGAAGATATTGTTGACAAGCCTTCTATTCAAGAATTATGCAGTGAAAAAAGAAGGGAGGAAGCTGATTTTGAAAATCATGACAATGAAAACAAATCAGAAAAATTGATGTTTGATGAGTGTAGTCTCTTTGCTGATTGGGATCAAGGGCCTAAAGAGCTGCAAGTTTTGAAGGATAACGTAATGGTTTCAGAAGTAAAAATTGTTAGAGCATTATCAAGATTTGATAGCACACACAATTTTGTTGAAGAACTCTACTAGAAGTTTTAGTTTGAAGAGAGACAAAATGGAGTTAAAGGAGTCACTCTTTCCAAGTTGCAAACTATCAAAGAAGCATTGGAATCATTAAAGACAGATTATCTGCATTTGCTCTCAGATAGGGATAATGCCATTAAGTTTGCAGAAGAGACCTATGATGCCTACCAAGAGAAGGAGAAAGAGGTTGATAGTCTTTGCCTTGATCTTACCTTAGCTCATCACTCTTTTTGCAAAACAGAAAATCAATCATCTATGTCAGCCACACTTATGGAACAAGAAGCTAATACAAGGCTAATGGAGATCAAGCAAATAGTTGAAGGAATAAATGAACTCCATAATGTTGAAACAATGCATAATGCCATAGAGATTCATTATGTTGATAGTGATTGGAAGGTAAATCAAGAGTGTGAACTCTTGAGTTGGGAAGAGAATTTTCCTCAAGAAGGGATAGCTTGCAGCCATGAGCTAGATGTGATGACTGGTAATGTGTGTGATATTCATCACACTAAATTCTATGGATCAGCAACTAATGATGGGCATCTTCAAGTTGAAGAAAATGTGCATGAATTTTATGAAGACACCAACGAAAAGGATGAAGGAAATATTGTTTCTATGATTGTGTACAACAATCCACCATCTTCACATGATTTGTTAAATTATGAGTTGATTGACAATTTCTATGTGGATGGCATTGGTAAGAAGTTTTATGTTTTTGACATGCATAATTTTATAGTCAAGCATAAGATAATGTTGGTGGATCCATTCTATATGTCAAGCAACACTCTCTTGGGATGGATAGTAAATGAGCATTTAATGGTGTTCAAACTTGAACTGGCTGGTTTTCACTCAGCATTAACCAATGGAAGAGTACCACCTATCTTAAAATGGTTGATGAGGTCAGGTCTTGGAGAGATGCATCAAATTGTGGGAGAACTTTCAGACTTGCCCCTTTGGTTTCTAGATTGTGCATTGTTGATGAGGGATTATTCTAAAATGCTGGTCATGAAAGGTTCAAACTTTGCTTTGATGGTTGCAGTTGACTACATGGATTTGTGTGCTCGAGACTTTCACTATGGCTCTTGGAGATATGTTGGGAATTCTTCCCAATGTGTTGGAGATTATTTGCAGTTGGGAATTCACGCTTGGAATTCTCAACATGGCTTGATGGAGATTGTTGCAAGTAGAAAAAAGGATATTTGGAGAAATAAGGATTCAATTCTTAGAATCTTTGATGCGGCCCCCATCTTTACCAACCATTTGATGGTTCTTTCTGCTCATCAACTGGTGAATTGGAGAGATATTTTGAACAAAGGAAGGTTTAATGTTGGGTTGGAGTTTCTTGAGAGGATGTTTCCAGCCTTGAGCCTGAGCAGTTGTGCTATTATGGACACTGATTTTCAGTGTTGCAGCAGTTGTTCAATTCTTTGCACACTGATTTTCCTAAAATCAGACTTTAAGTGGTTCATTTCAAATTTCATGGGCAGCTGGTACACTCATTTTTTCTTTTCACAATCTTTTATCAATGATGATTTTGGCTTCAAAAGTGGGTAATGGTGTTTCATAGTGATTCAGATCAGTATTGAATGGTGTTCAAGTTATGTTCTAGTGGCTTTCTTTGTACAATCTCTTGCACTAGTGTTTGGGGCAACGAACCTTTGCTTGATTTGGTTCAACTTTTTGAGACTTTGGGGGAGAGATTGGTGGAAGTTTTCAGAGTTTTTCTTGAATATGTCAGAATTACTCAGAGGAGGCATTATACATCCTTAAGGAGTTTTGAGGATGCAGTTGCTATGACTTTGCAAAGAGCTGTTTTTTCCTTTGCAAACAACTATGATGGAATCACATTTGCTGTTGTGATTTGGTTTGATGCTTTGAGGAGTGATGTTGATGAGAATATTTTTGAGTTGTTTAGATTATTCTTCTTTGTTCTCGGAATGGTGATTGACATTGACATTGCAGATGTTAATTCCTCAGAGTTTATTGAGCATGAGACGCTGCTAGATTTTGATTCAATTCCTTCTATGTTGTTTGACTTGAATTTCAGGCATGTTATCACTTAGAGGTTGTAGGGATGGTTAGTGCAGTTATGGTGCAATGATTTCATTTGTATGATCAGAGTAGAGCAGCATCAGCATGGTGGGGTTTTTCAAAGATGGACATGGGACCCCGGGATCCTATATGTTTGGTGGGATCAGTTTGGAGTGTTGTGGCATTGCTTGAGGACAAGCAATTTTGGGAAGGGCGGACTGTAATGTCCCCATTTTGGCCATATACTCTTCTTTTGGATTTAGCCTATTTTCGGAAATCCGTAGGCTAAGCTGAAGTAGAAAACTAGGGTTTCCTCTTTCAGATTCTGTTCAATTGGCGTTCAGAGGATGTTGTGCAGACTTACTATTTATAGCAGTTTGCTATTTTTAGCAAGTCTATCTTTTGGCAGTATCTATCTAGCAGAATTCAATCCTTTGCAGTTGTGTTCAGTTTGGCTTTCTCGATGGTTTTGAAGTTAACTTACTATTTTTGGCATTTACTATTTTAAAGTTCATTTTTGGCAGAAGCATCATCATCAATTTGGTTTAGTTTGGCATTTGTCAGTTTGCTTTTTTTTAGCATTCATTAGTTGCACTTGGGCATTGTATTTGGTTATCTCCTTGGACTGAGTTTCAAACTTAGTCAATTTTCATGTCTTGAAGTTGTACCCCATGCCTAGGCTTGATGACTTCAAGTTGTTTTAAAGAAGGGGACATAAAGGGGTCAAGTGAGCATTTAATTATTTAATAAATGCTTTATTGTTGCAATATGAAATGGATGCCTAAAAGGGAAGTTGAATGATATTTTATTATTTCAAAAAAAGTAAAAGGCAAAAAGGTGGCGTCCCTTTTGGAAGTTGAAGTGATTCAACTTCTTGGAATTTGAAGAGTTCTTGTTGCTTCATTTGCCAACTAAAAGCTTATATATTGCTGTTGTTTGAAGAGTTGATTCATCCATGAATTTATGCTAATGTTATGCTGTCGAAATGACAACTTGGTTTTTACTTCGAGGGATGCTTACCTCCTAGTTTCAATCCAATTTCGTGTTTGAAATACAACACCTAGTTGGTTTTCATTGCTGCTTCTCATCCAGACTAGCAGATTGAGCTCAACAGTTGAAGTTTTTAATGATATTTCCAGTTTTGAAGTTGCTGATGCAGTCACAGCTGAAAGTGGTTTTTGCATACAGCTTTTTGTGTGAATTTAATTTGCTTGTGGGTACTTTTCCAATCCATTCCTACACCCAAGGCGACCATCTTTGGAGAGTTTCAGATTTTAATTTTGAGTTGTTGATTTTTACTTGTCAAAATCGCCCCTCATGAAGGCCGTACCATTCTTGCTGCATTGGGATTCGTGTAAGAATTAAATTACGAGTTTTGTTGCTGTTTCTTCATCTAATGTTGGGCGCCTATCTTCCAGCAGCTCATTGGTTTTCGTTTCACACAAAACGGAGGTATTTTGAGTGAGTTGTGAATATTTCTTTGAATTTCACAGTTGCTGATCAGAATTTCCAGAATTGTTATTTTACATCAGACTTGTTTAAGTTTGAATCTTCAGTCCTTTCTTCATCATTTATTGTTGATGTCTAACATGGAATCATCCAGTATCATGGTACATTGAATCTATTGTAATTTTCATGTAATTTGCAGCTCTTTTTCCATATTGTAAGACTGTAAACAGTAGTACTGTTCCAGTCCTTTATTGCTGCAATTCTTTCTTTAATTTCACATTAGTACCCCTGGATGGTTTACCGCCAGTGTGGATAATTGGATTTGTATTACTCTTGTACCCACTCTCAAGTGGTGAATCCCCACAACTCTGTGGATGCCCGCCGCAACGAACGTATTGTTTTAATTGTAATCTTTTCCCCCCACTATTTGGTGGTAGTGTGGAAATGCTCTTCATGGCTGGTTATCCGCCTATTCATTTCTAGTTTCAATTCAACACTCCGTCATATGTTAGCACCTCGCCCTCAGTGGGATCTTGAGTGCACATTCTTGACGTTGAGTAGTTTCTTTCAAGTACTTTTCATTTAGCTCCTCCACCATATGACAACACCTATTCCTCATTGGGATTGAGTGTGCATTCTTGGTGTGAGTTCTTTTCAAGTTTGGTTTTCTATTTGGAGCTAACGCTAATCAAGTTGGTTAAGTGCTGGTTATGTTGTGTTACTTCATCGAAAAAATTGGTTAGCATATTTCAGGCATCCACTCTAAAAGGCCCCAATTTTAAACAACATAAAGTCATTGTGCCAGGCCAAGGGGTCAAAATCACAATATAATAATTAAATGATTTAAATAAATCATTTCTTTTTTAAAAATGCACCTCAGAAAGCCAAATTTAGAAAAACTCAACTATCTTGCCTGAAGAAGAATGCTCACTCAACTGCTGCCAGTCTGAGTACTACAAAAAAATGGAACTTACTAGAAATAGTAAATTCTGAAAAGTTGCTCAATTCTCTTTGCATGTCATACCACTACGAAGCTCTCTGAAAACCCAAAAAGAATCTGCAATCCAAATCTTGAAACTCCAATGTGCTGGCTAAAAATAGCAAGTTCCGGAAAAAGGTTGTCCAATGGAGATGCATGTCATACCATTTTGAAGCTCTCCAAAAACCTAGAAAACTCCACTAGACATGCATCAAAAACTCTAACATGCAAGCCTTCAAAAATGCTTCAGAACCCCTATAAAATAGGAAACCCTAATTTTACTTCTGACGAGCCTACGGGCTTCCGGAAATAGGCTATTAGTCACTGAAGAGTGTATGGCTAAAATGGGGACATTATAGTCCGCCCTTTCCAAAATTGTTTGTTCTCAAGCAATTCCAATGCTACCCCAAAATCACCATGTTGAACCAAACTGAAATTGAATACGATCCTAGGGTCCCAAGTCAACCTAGGAGATTGATAGCACCAATTGATATAACCACTACATTGTTGGGTGCCAACATAAGAGAGCACCTGATTAAGACTAAATTGAAACACCATGGGAATAAATTCCAAAAAGCCAACATTGGCTTCATCATCTTCAATTGTTGAATAGCAAACCCAAGTGATACCAAGATTCCCAATCATCCTCAAGAACACTGTTCCTCTAACCCGTTGCGCTACTCTGATTAAAACATCTGAATACCCAAGGTGGAGCAACATATCTCGGTCCACAAAAGACAATGCACCAAACATGTTAGTGCCCGGGTCCCATATCAGTTTGTAGGACCTCCAAACCTCGCTATCATAATTTTGATCAGCAACAAAAATGTTCTCAAACGAGTCACCAAACCAATGCCAACTAAAGAACCATGCTCCACACTCCATCTCAATCCAAAAGGATGCACAATCACTGAAAACACTCCAAGAAATCTTCACATATTTCACTTCAAGAGTCTCAATTTGACAAATCAAATCAGCTAATAACTTGCTGCCCCAAACAGTAATGTATGAGTTGGTACCAAGAAATCCACTGTCAATCATCAATGAACTACCCATACCTGAACTTTGACCATACTGAGTCATTCCCTTGCTCATTTGAGGCAAACATTCAGTCCAAATAAGAGATGGAAAGACCTGAAAATGAAATAACTAGCTACCAAACGGGTCTGAAATAATCATCTTGAGATCTGATTTTTGGAAAATCAGCATCCAAGAAGACAAGCAGCAGCTACAACATAAATTTTTTTCATCAAAATTGGCATGACTGCTCATGAATAAGGCTGGTGGCACCTTCAGCAAGGGTCCCAAACCAACAACAATGAAGATCCACTTCTTCGACGGAGAACTGCTCTCACATGAATCCTCTGATTTGCTCGTTCCATCTGAATTGACGCTTCTTGAAACTCCAAGAAGTATTCAACCAACCTATGTTCGTTGAAGAAATTGAATCCAGAATCTTGTGTCATGATTTGCCGAAAAGATTCCATGAATCCTTTATCAAATACAATTCTGAAATCAATCACTCTAAGAGAAGATGGTGATGTACTAAAGTCTGACATGAACCTCACAAGCATCCTCATCAAACAATGAATAAAATCCTCATCAATGCGCCGATCAACTCTTTGTTGTTGATAAAAAAGAATGTCTTCATTTCCTTGTGATCCTCGAGTTACCATTCCTTGTTGAATGGAAGCACTGGGAGCAACAGTAGATTCATCTTCATGTGGCTCGTGCACCACTTCTCCACTGCTAGAAGACAAACTGATACTTCCTTTTTCTTCAATAATTCCTAAAGAAATTCCCTCATCATTTTCAAAAAGAGGATTTACATAAACCTTACTAGCACCTTCTTCATACAAGAGATTATCAAAAGCCTAAAAAACTTGTTGATGAAAATTTGAATGCTCCGGTCTCTCAGGACAGCGTTCCAAATCATATGTCTCTTGTATGAGATCAAGCTCATAAAAAATTTCCTGAAGCTCCTTTGCTCTTCCTTCGTTTTCTTGCTCCCATGAACACTGAACAACAAAAATCTGATTTTCTGCTTCAATTAGAGCCTCATGCACTTCCTGCAGCTTGGTTTTAGTAAGCTCATTCCACTCCAATGCCTTGTCAGCAATTTTGGCCACTTGGTCTTTGTCATGAATGATGTGCAAAAGATTGGATTTAATTTCCTCCAAGGCAAACTTAATGGACTTCATATCAGCAATGGAAATGTAAAAAACATCTACTCCTCTTCGCACATCATATATCAGATTTTCAACATGTCGATGAATTCCATCAAGCTTTGACAAAACTTGAATTCTATTTTCAGCAGTCTGTGAACTTGAGCTGCAATCTTCAAATGCTGGTCGAGATGATGTAGTACAACTTTGATGGATAAAGATTTCAAAGATTGTTTGAACTATAATCTTCAACTTTTCATGCATGTGATGGACATTCCGCACCATCCTGTCCATAGTGTCTTCCAATTCCTTAGTTCTCTGCTTTAGCTTGACTCCAGGCGAAGAGAAATCTGCCTTATAACTACTAGAAGTTTCTCCTTCCATGTTGTCTTCAACGCATGATTCAAGGGATTTGGTCAAATCAGATTTGTAGTAGGAAGAGACTTCTGCTTCCTCTTTCTCTTTCTCCTCATTGGCTTGTTTTTCAAACCAACATTTTCCAGAATTGTGAAGAAGCAACTCACTAGTTGAACAAGTATCTACTTTTAACCAAACTTCTTTATTTGGATCTACACTTATGGCCTCTTCATGCATCTCCATTTCAACTCTTGTTTCCAAAAGTTCTTCCTTAACACAAGTCAACTCACTATTCTCCTTTGTAGAAAACATAAGTACCTCACTAGTCTTCAAAGCTTACATTGTCACATTACATTCTTCTACAGAATGCTGGGATGAGCGCAAATCCGTAGATACCCCTTGAACCTTTGCTATGAATTCAAAGGGATTCCAACTTTCATCCTCCTCTTCAGCTTCGAAAATCTCCTCTTTGTTCTCAATAGTCTTCTTCAAAAATGGTTTCAACTTTTCTTCACATTGACTGAAAATTTCTTTGACTACCAAATCAGCAGTGGGAAAAATCTGCTCTTCACGTCTATAAGCATCCAGGTGAAGAGTTTGGACACTTTTAGGAAGACTATCGGCTTCTTTGATTGTAGAAACTAGAACATTCATGACAGCTACAAGCATACCCTCTTCTTGCTCACTCCAGGTCGAGGTGAAGAGATAATTAAACAAGTGATAAATCTGATTCTCCATCTCCAATTCTATCAATAAGATGCAAGCACTAACTTCAGAAAATGTCTTTAAAACAGCTACTCTTCTTGGAAAAAAACTACTACCAGTTTCATCCAAATCTTGAAATTTTTTCACTATCATATTTAATATGATCTTCATAGTTTCATCATCATAGTGCATTTGGGGAATTGCAATTCTTATTATCTCCATGAAATAAGAAGAAATCAGCAGCTTGGTTTCTTCATTAGGATGCCTCAACCAATAGGGCTGATTCAAAAAATTCACTGCAGGTGCTAATGCCAACTACATTTCCTCCGAAGGTGATGGCTTCACTTGTCTCAAACATTGGTCTAACAAATGAAGAATGTTCTCTTCATTTTCCCTTGACAGAAATTCTTTGTCAAGACTCTTTCCAACCATATAAAGTGTCTCTGCCAACTTCATCTCTTCTTCATTAGCTATGCTTTAATCTGACAAACTTCTAAACTGAACTCAATTCTGCCCAAACAATAAAGCATTGATCAACAGGATGGTAGATCTTCTGCTCTGATACCACTAAAATATGCTCCTTAATTTTTTCTTTGAGTTTTCACCAACAACAAGCACCCGTTAAGGATTAGCCCCAATATAATGAACAACTGAAAGTAACCTTCGCCAAGAATGTTCACCAAGATCCTTTGAAAGGCGAGGTGATAGCATATAGGAAGGGTTCGTTAGCAACCGAACTGGAACAAAGATCAATACTAAATTGAAGTAGGCGAAGAACCGACCATCAAGATTCCATGATACCACTTGTTCAATGGGGGGAAAGATAATTACAATTAAATACAATTCATCTGCTAATAGCAGACATCCACTCAACAATGGGGATTCACCACTTAAACAGTGGGTAAAATATGAAAGATACAATGTTTATTCCTCCACACTGGCAGTAAACCATCTAGGGGTTATAATGTGTGAAATTAAACACAAAAAATGCAGCAAAATAAATGACTGGAACAGTACTACTGTTTACAGTCTTACAATGACAAATAACTACAAATTACAAGTGCTATTACAATATTAACAAGCCAAATGATGGAAAATAATTTCTCAACTCCAAATCTTCCCAACTATTGAAGAACAAGCCAAAATTTGATTTATTGATGAATCTGATATAAACCAGCAAATTGAGATTTCTTACCAGCAATTAGCCATCAATAAATTGTTCATATCTTCACCCCAAAAGCTCTTGCCTTCTTCAAATGGACTGCACATGAACACTAGCAGCATAGATGCCCAAGAAATATTGCATCACAAGGAAAGAACTAAGTCTGAAATAAAATGCCAACACACTACAGACCAGGAACTGTGCAATCATCAAATGCATATTTCAATCATCAAAAACACCAACTAGCACTCCAAACTTCTTCCACAACTTCCTTTAAACAGGGTGACCAGAAAATAAGTTTTTAACAAAGTATAAGAGCCACCTTGAGGAAGGTCCAACTTCAAGAGAACAACAAAAGATGGTACGACCCTAGCAAGAGGGCGAACTCTACTAGAAAAAAGAAGACATTGTTATAAAATCTGAGCTTTTGCAAAATGGATTGCCTTAAGCTAGAAAATGATATAAATCAATACCCATAAGAAGATTTAAATCATACAAAGAGTTGTATTTGAAAATCTCCTGCAACCATGATATAATCAGCAAACACAAAAACTAGAATTTATTACCAAAATCTTCAACATTGATGCACAATATGCACTCCTAAATGAAGCACACTCCCATTTGACCATCTAGGGAACCATAGTTTCAGGCTTGAAGAATGGTGTAAAAATGCTAAGCTTCCCCTTAACTAGGTTCTGAAATCAATTCAGCAGCATTTCGATATAATTAACCAGAGATGAAGAATGAATAAGCAAAGGCTTGCTTTTATAGAACTTGTGGTGACTGTTGGCTTTCCCTCTTTCTCCAAAAGGGACGCCCAAACCTCATGTGAAATAATTTAATTTTAAAAACATTCAATTTCTCCCTCATCCCTAGGCATCCAAGTCTCAAGGGGACATTATTATCTTTTTAAATATTTAAAACATTCTCAAAGAGGCGTCCAAATCCCAAGAGGAGTAATAAACTTAGAAATATTAAATACTTTTCTCCTCATGTGGCGTCCACCCTAAAAGGCCCCAATTTTAAACAACATAAAGTCATTGTGCTAGGCCAAGGGGTCAAAATCACAATATAATAGTTAAATGATTTAAATAAATCATTTCTTTTTAAAAATGCACCTCAGAAAGCCAAATTCAGAAAAACTCAATTGTCCTGCCTGAAGAAGAATGCTCACTCAACTACTACCAGTCTGAGTATTGCCAAAAAATAGAACTTACTAGAAATAGTAAATTCTGAAAAGTTCCTCAATTCTCTTTGCATGTCATACCACTGCGAAGCTCTCTGAAAACTCAGAAAGAATTTGCAATCCAAATCTCGAAACTCCAATGTGCTGGCTAGAAATAGCAAGTTCTGGAAAAGGTTGTCAGATGGAGATGTATGTCACACCATTCCGAAGCTCTCCAAAAACCTAGAAAACTCCAGTAGACATGCATCAAAAACTCTAACATGTAAGCCTTAAAAAATGCTTTAGAACCCCTATAAAATAGGAAACCCTAATTTTACCTCTGACGAACCTATGGGCTTTCGGAAATAGGCTATTAGTCACTGAAGAGCGTATGGCTAAAATGGGGACATTACATCAACATGGTTTTTTATCTTCATTTTTTGAAAATACTTAACTATAAAAAGAGGTCATGTTGTTACTATGCTAGTATGAAGGAAATGGACAAGCCAATTTACTTTCAATTTATCAAATGATCTTGTTGGTAAATAGAGTTGCATGGACATGGATACGGTATTGGATATGGGTATGGTATCGGATACGGATATGTCCATTTTTTCAGGGCCCCTAATATGGATATGGCTGCATATGGCATTCATAAAAAATATATACACATATACATATAACACAATTTTATAAGTTATTAGAATATATTTCCTTTACTTTAGAAGCAACACAGACACATAATTAAAAGTTTTTATTTATAATATTATAATTTATGGTTATATTCATATTTATAAATTTATATTTATAGAACTTTTTATTATTTTATCAGTTTGTATTTATAATATTATAATTTATGGTTATATTTATATTTATGTTCATATTTAAAAATTTATATTTATATTTATAAAACTTTTTATTATTTTATTGGTATGCCAATTTTTTATTTTTTTATTTTTTGGGGTAAATGCTACCAGTGGGGGTAGCTCCCTTTCATTATTAAGAAAAACATAGTTACAACTAGCCTTCCAGCTATAGTTTAGTGGTATAGAAAGCCTACACTAGCAAATACATCGATCATCCTTGCCAGTTCATTCACATCTATCAGTCCAGGAATCTCCTCAGCAAACTTTATAAACTTATGTTGTAGTCCTCTACTCCTTTTCTAAATAGCCGCAATGCATTTTGCAGCTTTTGTTTATGTTTTTCTTCGTTTAGGCTCAGTGTACTGAGATCCAAGTAAGTCTCTTGTCAGCCTAGTCGCAAGGTAGCCCGGACCCCCCATAGGTTCTGCCCAAGTGACTACACATAGATTTTATAGAAGTGCTCTAGCATGAGTCCATCAAGCACATGATCAGATCCCCAAAAATCGTCCCCAATCACTTTTAGAATCGCTTCAACTTCCTTCTCGTTCGTGCCAGGGAACTGTTGACGTGGTTTTTGAGACCGCACCAACACAGAACAAAGTCGCCCAACGGACGCTCTATTCTCTCTTGATCAAAGTATTCCGCACGCTAAGATTGCCAGAAAGTTCGTGCGTTCAACTCCAAGGTTCCTTTAGTGCGAATAGGCTCAGTTTGGCTTGATGTGATATTGCTGGTATGTCAAGGGGACTTACGTAGTTGTTCAGATTTCTCACAGTCAGCAGTTGATATGTAATTTGAAGGGGATTCTTACGTGTATGATTTGGCAATGTGTATTCTTTTCTAAAACTAACAAGAAGTATGCTGAAAGTAAAAGGGAAAGGACCTAAGAAATTGGTACTCTATTCTAAATGCAAGGTATGTGGGGCTTCGTCTCAATAGACTTCAACCAGATTTCACCTAGCCTCCGTCGGACAGCCTCAGCAAAATCGGTGCAATCTTCAAAGGGGATAGCGAAAGGTATTCAAGTTACAGTTTAACATACGTACACCATCAGAACAACGCATATAAGTATGTAAGCCATAACCGAAGTCAAGCACAAGATAATGTCCAGTTGACCACGCAAGGCAGACTTATCATCAACAAGCCGCTAGTGGTATGGAATAAAATGAAGCTATCTCAATGAAACACCACACACCAAAGTAAGCTACTTGCATGAATTTAATCTACTTGGATACGAAAGGAAGAAGAAACCTTGCTAGCATTTCATGACAAGACAAATTCCATCATCAATGAAAAGATCTATTATCACAAAATGTGTTACACAACAGTCTCTTCAAAAGTTTTCAAAGGGAAAACTTTCTCTCTTCTCCAAATTATGCAAAATGCTCTACACTATCTAGCTCTGATCTAATCTCTGATCTCTAATTTCTAATTCTAATCTGATTTTCTTACAAATGAGGGGGACTCCCCCTTTTATAGCTAGCCAAGTCCCAAAGGACGGCTAGGGTTACAATCAATAGAGTGGCCAGAATCGTGCCACCTCAGCCCTAACCCTAAAAACTGCCAGAATAGGGAGTGGTACATTAAATGAATCAAAGATTCCCACTCACTCCCAAAATAGCAAATGTAATAAATGCTCCATACTCAGTCTTCTAGAAGATCCTCGTCCAGTAGTGTGTTCCCATTAGCCTTCTCTCTGACTGCCAACTCAACAAATCTGCTAAGTACGGCCTCAACCTCCTCAACTGAAATAGATGGAACACAATCTAACTGAAACTCTAACACTGTAACTGAGTGCTCGTGCCTCGTACAAGATTTTCTCCAAGCAGCCAATGAGTCCTGCGTGTTCTGGATCAAAGTGGAGAATGTAGCAGTATTTTCAAAGTCATCTTGTACGAAGGTCTTAACATCTGCGAAGAAGGGAACCAGCAAACCCCTCAAATTATCAAAACTTATCTCTTCTGGACTCAGCCGCCTAGCGAAGATGGCCTCGAAGGTGTTCTGAACTCCATCTATGATATTGGCCATAGCCTTGTGAATCCTGGCTGAATCCGCCTGTGCTGCATCGAAGAAGCCACGCCCTGTGATAGCCGAAGAATACCACCGAGAGAAATCATATCGGTCATTCGCTTGAATGACACCTCCATCAATCAGCAACCGCAATGGCACATGCCTCAGCACCTCAAGACGCTGGATCACCTTACTCTGATAGATAGAGGCATCGCCCCAAGCATGATCCACTGCATCCATTCGTGCCAAAATAGTAGAGGCCTGCTGAAAAGCAAAGGATAGGTCCTCCATGAATTTCTCTGTCTCCGTACGAACCCCTGTGACCCATTTGTCTGCCTCCTGTGCCATCCTCCCCAATTCTACCAAGCCGCTGATCGACTCTCTAGGAATATCTGCTGGAGGCTCTATCACTAGTACATCCTGCCCTCGAGAACGAGACAACTGCTGAACATATCCAACTAACGCCTTGTGTTCTCGTTTCAACTTCTTGTATTTTCCTTCTTTCTTGAACAATCTATCATGAGGGCAGGAAGGTTATCCACCTCCTCAACAATACGTACCCAGTGAGGCTCCCAAGTCAAGAGTGGTAACCACATAGTTTTCGAACTGCTTCATTCGGTCTGCCTTTCGACTCGTGGGGCGATAGCGTGAAAATCGAGAGCCATCCTCATCGATTGGAGATCTGAAAACTTTCTTTACCTTCTTCTTGGTGGAGGAACGGTCGGTTCAAGAACTCTTCCATCTCAGCACTGGATCAATCTCCTCACTAAGACTTTCATTTCTATTCTTAAACCAGCCGGGCACCTCATATAGTATATGGAAGACTCTTTGCTCACATGCCTCGGCTTCTAACCTGTTCACTTCTTCCTCATTGGCGGGGCTCCTTAGTCACTCAAGTGGCTGGGTGTCACGACGCCTGCTGTCATCATATTCGCCATCATTCGCGGCGCCTCTATCACCTTGAAATTGAGGGTCGGTAATGGTCCCTCATCATACCTTTGATCAAGCAGCAGTGCATTGGCACTCATTGTCCATTCCCTCGTGGAGGCTAGATATCATCACTACCGGTGCCTGATTCCACTGCAACCCTCGATCCAAATAGGGCACCTCCTGTATGCTTGAGCGTGTCTCCAAAGGTGCTGCTCACGTAACTCGGCGTGGAGTTAAAATTTGAACTAATTCTTTCTTTACGGACTGCGGTCTCGTGTAATCTGTTTCTTCCTTCCTGTGGTGGGCGTCCTGTGATCTCCCCATCAGATTTATGAAGTCAAAGCAATTGACCTACACTCAATCTGCTCCACTCGCCTATGAAGCCCATGCTGGTGAATGTCATAACCGGGATAGAGAGAGTATCAAGGTCGGCAACCTCGGGCTCTGACCAATCAATAGGCGGAAGTGGAGTGTCCCGAACAGCTGCATAGTCTGGATGAACAACATCCATGTCCTCATTGACCTGGTCCGGAACCGGAACTACCTCACACTCCCTGATCAGAGTAATCGGCAATCTAGAGAACATCCTCTTTCTCACTTCAATCTCATCAATTGCATCAGCCCAATAATCCTCAATGGTGGCCTTGTGTTTGAATTCCTCTGACAACACCCAGTTGATGTTATAGTGCGGGTCATAGTGTTGTCTACTAGTGTGATATGAGAAATGATAAAATTGAAGCTCACTTTCAGCTTCTCTACATGCCTGTATCGAAGGACAAACCTCGTCCGAGTTGCCCATCACAACTGGAAACTCTATCCCTCCTTTCTTCGTTTTCTTCTGGATTTTGTCAAAGGCCAGCAACTGTCTAGCTATCTCTAGCATTATTATCTTATCGGTTGGGTACTTAGGCAGCCTATATGGGTATGAAGAAAATCCTTGCAGCCTAATGTATGAAAATCTTGGAAACTGTATAAACCAGCACCCATACCTCTCAATTAGCTCCTGGGCATTTCTAGAGATTCTGCACTGTAACCTCTCCTGAAGCAACCTCGTGATGTACATGGTGAATGAATCATTGACACGTTTGTAATGGGTTGTGCTCGAAAGGTGCAACTGCGTACACGCCTCATGAATTTTGAATTGGTGAGAGCCACAACCGATGGGTTCCTTGTAAGAAATCCCTCTGTACCTCGTCATCCGTGCCAACATATAAATTAGATAGGAACTCATGTAAAATGTCTTCGCCCTCCGCAAGCTCAGGAGCTGCTCATGTATATTGTCGCTGATCATCTCAGCCCAATTGACATAATCCTTGCCCTCCAACACCAGGTTGATGTAATAAAACATCCATGGCTCAAAAATATAGGACTGTGGGCATCCACCAACCCTGCTCAGCAACATGATAAGATCACAATACTCCTGCTTCAGGTTCTCTGCTATGATCTGTTTCGGCAACTTCGTTCTTGAAGGCTTCGGAGTGCTCATCCCGATTGAGTGTTAGTGTGTCCATGCATCTGGTCAAGCGAAGCATACATCCTTCGGCTGGCTCCACTGGACTTGTGAATCATGTTTCTGCAGGGATCCCAAAGCTTCACCAATGGGTATAGGAGTGAGATTGGCAAGTGCCAGCCATCGAGTGGCGTGATGCGACGGTGTTCTTTCTACCGTAACGATTGCTCCATAATCAATTCTGAACACTGAATAGCTGGCGGAAAACCAGCAGCTGCATACAATCCACTCGGACGATGTTGTGCGAAGTGACCGAAGCCCGATGACTTCCAATCCCAAACAGCCTATTCTTGAATGTTTCCAGGTTGACAGAGCCCAGGTTCGTGTCCGTCAACTTGCCCAACTTTGAAATGAACTTTGACTCCGGCATGAACGTTTTGCTCAGCCTCTTGATCGTAGCCTGTCGGGAGGCACCATTGTCCTTTCCGGTTGTCCTCGCTTCAGCCATCTGCAACATAACAAACATTTCATCAGCAACCAGATTTAATAAAATAAGGCAGGATATAGGGGCTGCAGTTGAATTCTAGAAGCTGCAATATCTTTCGTATTTGCAAACCTCAGCTTCTTCTCTTGAATAAACTCGAATTCCAACACTTAGAACAGATTTCTAAGTGAACCTTGATGACTTCACTCTGCAACCAGCAATCAGCAAATTGAACTTCTTGACTTTGCACTTCAAACCAGCAATCAGCAATTTTAATTTCTATGTCTTTGTATCGGTAATCAGCAATATTGCAAGTCCGTACTTTTAAAGTTCTCAATATTTCAACCAATACAAGGCGTCCTTTTCAAATGGCAATTTCGACCAAACTTAATCAAATCAGACTTCAACTTCAACACTAGCAAGGACGTACTTCCCAAGCTCTCAGCAATGGCGCACCTCTTACTATAATTCAAGCAAATCAAATTTCAGGCTCAAAGCCGTACCTTTTCAAGCAACTTCAAATTGCAGCAAACACTTCTCCACTTGACAATGGCGTACCTTCTCTTCAGCACTTAAGGCCTCTTCTTCTCAGCAAACTCCACCCCAGCAAAATTCAAACTTCTCTAAGCTCACTTTGCCTTAGCAAATTCGCCTTTTCCAGTTGTGAAAATGAGTGAAAAACTTCTCCATTTTATAGCTAGAATTCGAATTCTAGAAGACGTTAATTTTAGCCAGTGCCATTAAACTCCACTACTCCACTTCAAGAATTCGAATTTTCCCTCTCTGATGTTTCTGACACTTGTCTCCGGTCGTCGGGAATATTATTCTTCTAGAAACTTGACTTTGACTGGCGTTTTGAATTCCTCTTCGAAAAATTTAATTTAAATTCATCATATTTTACTCACCAGCTGGAGCTCCGTCACTTGAATTCAAATTCTTAACTTCATCATCAGCTCTGGAAAATTCACCTTTGAAGAATTTAATCACAATCATCTAGGCAACTCCCTTCAGACTCATCGTTCGAAGAAAATTCACTCTGAAAACTCATTTATTCACTTTTGCCTTAGAAAATTTAAAATCCTCCCTTAGGAAAATTCACCATTCAAGCACTGATTAAATTCTCTACTGAAAAAGTGTCGGCGAAGCTTGAAAGATCTGGAAATCCATTCATCATCACAAATGTTCAGTACCCAGAAGCAAATTTTCGTCAGAATGTCTCGAATTCATGGGTACCCAACGAACGGGTTCATTTAATTTTTCGAATTTTGAACCTTAGAAAAATATCATTTTCATCATCTAAACTCGTTCTTCGCCTGTGATTACTTTGTGTTGCTCTGACTTCTTGAAAAAAAATTGAAGAACTTGAAATATCATTGTTTCTGACTCCATTACTGAGAAGAGTTGCTCGTGCTCCGGAAAATTCATCAACTTGGAGCTCTAGGCACATTTTCTAAGAAAAAATAATTTTCCTTAGAAAATATTTTAAAATCTTCTTTGCATTTTTTGAAATCTTGCCTTAAAAAAAAACTTGTTGATCGCCAGTGGAGAGGAACTTTTACTTAGAAAATTTTTATTTGTTCCGGCCTGCCTTGCACATTTCATCTTCACTCCGCACCACACACTTGGAAAATATTCATTAAAAGCCCAACGCCTAGGCAAATTTAAAATCTCACGCCTTAGAAATTTTTAACACTTAGAAAATATTTCACTGAGGCGCCTAGCACACCTCAAAATATCTCAACGCCTTCAAGATTTTTTTTTTTTTTTAAACACCTTATAACTATTTTCCATCACACATCTCTCCATCACCCTAGGCGTATATTTCATTTAAACTCTCAACACCTTGAAATATTTTCCACGCCTAGCATATCACCCTTACTCTAGGCGCACATCACACTTAACAATTTTATTCTTAATGCCTTAGGAAATATTCCTAACACCTTATGACTCCCTTACTCTAGGCGCACGCCTAACATAGCGTTTTATTCTCCATACTTCCAAATATTTTCCAACGCCTAGCAAGATTTCACTAAGGCCCACCACCTTGGGCGCATTCTAAGTGTGGAGGAGGATAACGTCCACCTTTTACCTTGAGTTTACCACGCCTAGGTAACATTTTCACCTTGTTTACCATTCGCATTTACCACTTACACTTCAAACTTGGGCGCATTTCCTTGAGAGAGAAGGATGGGCGCATTTCAATGAGAGAGAAGGATGAAACTAGCTTCCACGCCTTGTGACCCTCCAACTTCCAACTTTTGTCTTGACTTGCATGAACTTGGGCGCATTTTAGCCATGAAGGAGGACGGAAAATGTTGACCATGCTTTGACTCCTTGTAAGTTGGGCGCATTCTGATGAGAGAGAAGGATGGGCGCATTTTGAGGGGTGAGGAGGATTTTTATACTTAGAAATTTTTTAAACTTTCCTTCTTTCATTTTGGGCGCATTTGGACCCCTGAGCAGGATGAAATTCTTTGACTTTTGTTTGACTTCCCTGCCTTGGGCGCATTTTGCCCTGTGTGGTGGATGAACTTGCATCTTGAAATTTTTTATGCATCTTCATCAATCTGGGCGCATTTTGCCATGCCTGCTGGACGAGACTCCAGACTTAGACGAATTTTTATCATCCTCGCCAGCATCGTGCCCTGCTATTTATAGTAAGTTCTCTGTATTCGCGCCTCTGAAGCTCGGAATGGCCTGAAATTTCAAACACAGCTTCTTCATAACCTTTTCAACCTGTCGACACTGCAACTTTTAGTCACCCTGCTATTTATAGCCTGTTTCTGAGGGTGGCTTACTAAAAATAGTAAGCTCTTGATTGATAGCTCCCCAACAGCTCCAATGGGTTGAAATTGTTGATAGGCGATCCTCACCAGTGACCTTATGAAACCTTTGATGCATCTGTTGATTTACTATTTACAGCTAGTTTCCAATTGGTGACTATAAATAGTAAGTGCTCGTTGACACAGAAATTTCACGTGAGATAACGAAGAGCGATCGCGGTGGTTTACATCGGTTTTAAGATTCGACTTTTGATACCCTATTTTGGGCTCCGAGCTGGAAACCTAGCATACTTGCTGCGTATCAGATCTCAGTTTGTTTTCGTTTACGCAACCTTTGTAGTCCCGACTCGTGAATCGAACTACTGGAGCGGTGCCGGGCATACACCGCACTAAAAATAAGCAAGTTCCTTCACCCGGGTAGGAATCCTTGTTTATATGCCATCAGCGAGCTCTCTGAAAAACCCGAAGGAACCGGATATGCGAAAGTCACGCATCTGGACCACGAATTTAATCTGGAAGCGGTTGCTAAAAATAGTAAGTTGTCCAATTTTGCTCAAATTTGGCATGCAAGCAGTCTGATGTACTCTGAATGCTGTGTGATGATCGGAATCTCGAAAATGCTGACAAATTGCCTGGAATTGCAGACTTACTAAAAATAGTAAGTATCTCGGAATTTAATGAAAACTGGCTGGAAGCCTGCTGGATGTCTACCGACAACATTGCTAAGTTCAATTTTCAATTTATTGGCCCTACTTGACCTTGACTTGACCAAAAAATGATAAAACCCTAATTTTAGAATTGGCCAATATCTTCACATTTAAGCTCAATGACGACACAGCCCCCCGGAAAGACAGACACCAGAAAAGAGACAGAGCGAGAGAGCGAGGAAAAACCCAAGCCAAAGACCGGAGCGGGCAAAATAGAGGTCCCCATACGAGATGGGGAAGCGTGTGAAAAAGGTCACAACATCATGGCTCCACGGGAAGAGTGTTGAAAACACTGAAATTGAACAGTTAGTCTTCTCAAGCCATCATACGGAAGGACACTTACTCAAAAGGGGAGAAGAATCCGATATTGGATCAAAACACTTTCATCTAAAACCTTGTGAGTGTGTGCATGCATTCCATCTCTGAACCATGTCGACTTCCGGAATCGGCCGTAGCAGGTTATATAAATATCTTAACTTCAAAAGCATCCTGGACATTGCCTCGCTGCCAGTCAGGCGTCCATAGCCCCGACGAGGTTATCGCTACAATTCTCACGAATATTGCTCCACTGCCGGCCCGGCGTCTATAGCCCCGGTGGAGTTACTCGTATGTTCCCAAAACCAATATTTTATGTATTTCTTTCATTTTTCATTTTCTTTCTTTTTTTTTTCAGATATTTCTTTTAAGCATATTCTCTTTTCTTTTGATTTCTCCGTCAATTCCTCAATTGGCTGGCAGGCAATGAAGCCTCCAATGGGTTTGAGAATTGCAGTGGCGCTGAAGCAAGATGTAAGATTTTCACCTGCCAAAACCTTTCCCAAGAAACCAAAACGACTCAGAGTGGAGATAGGTAAGATTTTTAAGGTCTTTAGACTCGTGTGTTGAGATACAATAACGGGTTAACCTCCCGAGACGAGTTCAATCACTAACTGGATGATAACAAGAGGAAAATAACCTTAGTCCTTTTCAAAAATTTATGCAAATTCCAGTGAAAGAAACCACGTTGTGAAAGTTAAAACATCATCACCCATTCGCAACGGGAAAACCCTAAATCCTTGCCCATTCCAAACCAAAACCACTTGAGCGGACAACTCAAGGGACGGGAACGCCAAACCAAAAACCCAAAGGGCAACAAACCAAAACCAAAACGAACCGAAAAGCAAGGAAAAGCAAACGGAAAGCACAAACGGGAAAGCAAACCCTAATCTAACTATTTTACAAAGCAGGCTCTTGGAGAGAACCTAGGACTGGAAATAATGCTTGAGGAATTGTCCGTTGACGGGCAACGGGACATCCTCCCCTGTCAAAGTACGCAATCTGAATGCATTATCCCCAAGGATTTCAGAAATCTGATACGGGCCCAACCACAACTTGTCGAACTTATCGTGATCACCCTTCTTCTCGTGGGCCTTGTCCCAATATAAAACCAAGTCAGAAATCCTGAACGACTTGATCTTTGCCTGTTTATCAAACCATCTCTTCACCACTGCCTGGTGTTTCGTTAGATTCTCAAGAGCTTCATCCCTTTTCTCTTCTAGATGCATTAACTGGGACAATCTTGTCTGAACCTGATCTTCTCCCTCGAGGTACTCTTGAATGAATTGGAGAGTTGGGATCCTTAACTGGACTGGAAAAACTGGATCCTGTCCGTAAACCAAGTGATATGGAGACGTTCCCAAGGAACTCTTTGTTCTTATCCTGTCTGCCCATAGAGCAAACCTCAACTGTGTGTGCCAATCTTTCGGATTCTTGTCTAACAACTTCTTAATGGCATTCAATAAGTTCTTGTTTGTGGACTCTGCTAGTCCATTCCCTTGCGGATAGTAATTGGAGGAAAACCTCAATGTAATTCCATACTCAAAAGCCCAATTGGAAAATTTCAGCGATGAGAAAGCTGAACCGTTGTCGCTGACCAGGACATGAGGACATCCAAATCTTGTCACAATATTTTCTTCAAGGAATCTGATAACCACCTCTGACGTGCACTGCTTCAAGGCCTGAGCCTCTGTCCATTTAGTGCAGTAGTCTGTTGCTGTCAAGATATATCTGTGCTGTCCTGATGACGGCGGATTGATCATACCAATAAAATCTAATCCCCACTTTGCAAAAGGTCTCACTTCAATCACTGGTTGCAAAGGCATAGCGGGATGCCTCCCTCTATTAGCTGCCGTCTGGCATACGTGACAAGCCTTCACATGATCATATGTGTCTTTGAAGAGCGTGGGCCAATAATATCCAGCTCTCAGGATTTGATGAGTTGTGGCCAAACTTCCTCCGTGTCCGGTTCCAAATTTCTCGTGGAAGTGTTCCATCAACTGTTTTGCTTCTTGTTTTCCTACACATCTCAAATATATACCTTCATAGTTCCTCCTATAGAGAACTGATCCCTGAAGCATAAACCTTTGGCTTCTCATTCTCAATGCTCTCCGCTGGACTGGATTCAAATGGCGGGGACATCTGTGGTTCAGCAAATAATATACTGTGTCATCGTACCATTCTCCGGGAGACACCTCTTCTAATACATAAGCTTGCTGAACTAACTCTGGACCAACCATTGCAATAGTCTGAGCCAGAGCTTGTCCTCTGACTAACTTCATCGGTTGTATCTCAATATCATACTCTTGCAAAGTGGCGACCCACTTTCCTCTTCTTTCACCTAACTCATTCTGCATCAATAAAATCTTCACCGTGGCGTCTGGAACAATCGCATGGATCTTGCTCCTCAAGATGTAATGTCTAAATTTCTTGACGGCCTTCACCAAAGCATACGCTTGCTTCTCAATGCTTGGGTATCTTAACTCTGCTTCTTTCAAGGGTGAGCTCATAAAAGCAATTGGATGCTCATCTTTTTCTTCAGTTCTTTGAGTTAGTACTGCAGCACATGTGTGCTCTGAGGCAAATGAATATAGATAGAACGGCTTCGTGTAGTCTGGACTGACTAGCACTGGAGCGTCCACTATAGCTTGTTTAATTTCATCAAAAACCTTTCTAGTCTGTGGAGTCCACTCAACCTTTGCATCTTTCTTCAACATTGCATTCAGTGGCCTTACTATCTCAGCAAATCCAGTTATAAATTTTCTAACAAAATTGATTTTTCCGAAGAATGACCTTAATTCTTTCTGAGTGCCCGGCAGACCAATCCTTGAGATGGCTCCAATACGTTCAGGGTCAATTGATATACCCTTTTCTGAAATAACGTGACCCAACAGTTTACCTTCGGTGACTCCAAAGATACATTTCTTAGCATTCAGAGAAACACCAAACCTTCTACATCTCTGAAATATCTTTCTTAAGTCTCCAACGTGATCTCCTCTTTTCTTCGAGAACACCGTTAGGTCATCCATATAAATTATAATGCACTTTCCGACAAGGTCTCGAAAAGCGATGTCCATTGCTCTCTGGAAAGTGGCCCCTGCATTGATTAAGCCGAAAGGCATTCTTCTATATGCAAAGGTTCCCCATTTCGTGGTGAACGCAGTCTTCAATCTGTCTTCATGTTCAACCATCACTTGGTTGTAGCCCGAGTATCCGTCCAAAAAGGACATCATTTGTGAACCATTCACTATTTGCAACACCTCATCCAGCGAAGGCAAGGGATAGTTGTCTTTCTCAGAGGCCCTATTCAAATTGCGGAAGTCTACGCATAATCTTATCTCTCCATTCTTCTTTCTAACAGGCACGAGATTGGCGACCCACGTGGAGTGCCTTACTGGGAAAATAATCCTGGCTGAAAGGAGCTTCTTGACTTCTTGATAAATCAACGGTTCTAGCAATGGATTCACCGGCCTCTGCCTCTGCCTAAATGGCTTGCTGCCTGGTTTTAATGGTATTGTATGTGTAATCAGTGATGTATCATATGTCTTTAAATCTTCATATCCCCTGGCTATCACCTCGGGAAACTCTTTCATGACTTTTAAGATGCCTTCTTTCTCTTCAGGTGTGCAGACCTTTCCAATAAACACATTCTTCACTTGTTCATTTGTTCCTAGATTGACAGGTTCGCAATCATTGCCTTGCGTACTTTGATTTCTGCTCAATCTATCAGTATCAAATAACCTTTCCAATTCGACCATTCCTTTTGGGATTACATTAGTCTTCAAATTCAATATCCCTTCTGTATCATATTCAGCCTCTTCAGTATCTTCCTCATCAATAATTTGTGCTTCGAACACTCCTGAGCTTGTGAGAAAATCCAGAATCTGCTTGTCGTCTTCGAACACTTGAAAATTCTTTATGTTATCAGGGATTGCCGGGGTCGAAACCAACTCTACTGTGAACTTCTTTAATCCCTCCATTGCCAATGGTTCCAAAGAACTGGCAGCTTGTGCCAAAGAGTTTGCAACGGTGTTCTTGGATCTATAGACTTGCTTTATGTTGAATGCATCAAAGCTCTCTATCAGGTCCCAAACTCTGTTCCGATAACGGTTCAATCTCTTGTCATGGCAGGCGAACTGCTTTCTTACCTGTCGGACCACAATGTCAGAATCTCCAATAGCATGTACAATCTTAGCCCCTTTCTGAATTGCAAGGAGTAATCCGTGGATCAAGGACTCATATTCAGCAACGTTGTTGGTGCATGAAAACTGGAGCCTGTAGGAACCCAAATAAGCTTCTCCTGTCGGGCTAACCAATTCAAATCCTGCTCCGTTTCCTTTCTTTGACTTTGATCCATCAAACCTTAAAGTCCACACTTGATTCTCTGTAGGGGTATTGGGAGACTGAACACGTGTCTCTTCTTGATTGCAGACCTCTGAAGTCTTTTCTTCAACTTTTGACTGAGTGGTATCATGTTTTACAATTTCCTCTACCACAACACTATTCTCTTCATTCATCTTTTGATGTCCTATTAAAATCTCCTTTTCTTCTTGATGTTCTTCTTGTAATGGAGTATGGGGAACAAGCCTTGCAACTTGTTCTAGTGCCACCTTGCACATGGCACAAGTGATTTCTGAATGAAATGCTTCGTGTATTCGGCACCAGTTGGGGAGCAGCAAATTTTTAATTGAAGCATCTTTCCCTAACTCTGTTTCTTGTCTTACACTGTTCAGGACAAAGTCCCTGAAATTCTCAAAGGTTCCTCCACCTTCACTATCACTTGAGTCACTTTCAATCAACACTTCGGTGGAGCTCGTGGTATCTTCCAAACATTTTCCCTCACTTGAATTTTGTAGCATCAATACTTCTTGCTTGACAAGCCTATACGAGCCTAAATCAGTTTGTACGAACATGATCTCATTATCTTCTCCATATTCCGTGATCATCAGCTTCAATCTCGGTGTACTCTCAACCTTGATTTGATTTGGGACTCCCTTCCACGGAAGCCACATGTGGGAGAAGTCCGTTGCAATGTACCCATTCAATTTTCTTGCCCAGTCCCGGCTCAGTAACATGCCGTACCCATCCGGTATGTCGACCACTGATATGTCAATACAGCTCTGGATTCGGGGATCAGCTGACAACTGCATATGAATATTATTTAACTCCCCGACCACTGGTACTTCAGTCTTGTCTAGTTGAGTCACCTTCTTGGTGGTATGCAACGGGACTATGCCCAACCTTTGACACACCTTCAATGGCATGACGTTGCTAGAAGCACCGGAATCAATCAAACAATTGTGCAATAACTTCCCAAAGATTCTAACTGATACCAAGAACGGGGCTGGCTCATCCTTCCCCTGGTAGAACACAACTGGTTTCTTCTTTTCCTCGGGTACAATGCTCTTTCTTTCATTCTTTTCATCCCATGGTGAAACTTGATTATCACGGGTGACCTTCTGGGTCTGCTCTTGCCTTTGTTCTGCGGGCAAACTGAATCTAACTCTTCTCTTATCCTCGGTCCTTGGTTTCTCAGGTTCACTTGAAGACCCTTGTACTACTCCCACAAAACCTTGGGACTGCTGTGGAGCTTCCCAAGCGTTGAACGGCGCATAAGGCACTTCCTCTACCATGTTTGCATTCTGCACAGGACGGGATTGTACATTTACTGGAGGATTCCTTGATGAACTAGGTGCTTCTTGAGGTGTACTCTTCGCAACCGGTGTCTCATATAGGCTTCCCAAAATTGTGTCTCTAACTTCAGAGATTTTCATCAACTCATACAAGGGAAGACTAACCTTTATCTTCTTAACTTCTTCTAGCACATAGGAACTTAATCTTTTCATGTCATCTCTTGGAAGATTGTCCTTTTGAGGACGTTGCATCACGTGGATTGGCTGTTGCTGGACAGTTTGTTGTCCATTTCTATTCTGCATCACATTCTGTTGTCTGTATTCCGGAGAATCCCTAGGCAAATTCGGATTGTTGCTCGCATTTGGATTCGGCGGGGTTGCGAAGTTATTCGGAGGAATAGAGGACGTCAAAGGCTCTTTCTGGTGATAAGTCCTCTGGTACACCTTAGGTGCTGCTCCTCCGGAAGTCTGGAATGCTTGCACCTCTCTACTTCCTTCTACCAAAACACTATTATTGAGAGGTGGGAAAATGTAGTTACCCTGGTCATATGGCTCCTCTGAATAAGTACCTTGAACTTCTGAATACGTTTGAGCCTCTGAATAAACTTGAGCTTCCTCATAAACTTGAGTATCTGGCGCCTCCACGGGACCGTTAGCCGAAGCTGGTGGAAATCTATAATTAGCTTCCGGTGGCGCGTAGTTCTGGTGTTCGGACACAAGATTGACACTTTCTATGATTAGTGCCTGGTCATATCTTTGCACTGGTACAATCTCATATCCAGTAGTTGGAGGATTTTCAGTACCTTCCGTGCTTTTCACTTCTCCTTTGAAGATATCAGCCGCTACTTGAAACTCATGGCATTGTAATTCTGAGTGTTGACTTGTGTTATGAAGCCGACACCATCCTGACATAGCAGCTTCTGCCAGAAATACTCTGTCCGTGGGACGATTTTCTGGAGGCGGCGGGTTATCCAGCGGTGATGGAACTCCTCCATTGTTAGGTCCAGTATTCCAGGACCTCTTCTGATATCCTTGATTATTGTTTCGATATCCATGGCTGTTGTCGTGTCCATGTCCTTGATGGGTATCCTGATGGTGTTGAGGATTATTGTGATATCCTCGATTGGCACCTGGATGTGCCTGATAATTCTTTATCATTGATTGCATTTGATTATTTTGATTTCTGAGGTGAGTCACCTCAGATGACAGCCTTTTCATTTGTTCTACTAATTCTTTCATTTCGTCTTTCTCCTCTTGTGTCCTTGTTGCAGGTACCGTGTTCTGGAGATATACAGGCTGTGTAGCTGGAGTCTGGGATAAGGGTACCCCAGGATGGAGAATTAATTGATCCGATGGTGGCGTAACATGATATGCCGGTTGCGGAATTGGATTCAACGCTGGAACTTGTTGATTCCATGCTGGAGCAAGAGTCTGCATCTGATTATTTGTGGTGACCAAGCCAGTGTACAAAGAGGGTCCAGTTATGTTTTGGCCCATATTCTGACTTACTTCAACCGCCTTAGCATATGCTTGGTTCATGTCTGCTGGAATGGGATGAGCTTGCCTCACGAACATAGCAGTCAACGGGTCTAAGGCTGCATAGTAATTTTCCCTTGCATCGGGAACCATGTACGGAGTACGCAACCTCGTAAGAGCCTTCTGGAATCTGTTGTTGAAGGCATGAATAGGTTCTTTGTCTTGTCTTCTCACCTCCGTGAATTGACGGAAAAGCTCCACTGGGGTGATAGGAATACCAAACTTCCCAATGAAAGCCTCCTTCATCTGCTCCCATGTTCTGATGGACCCAACTGGCAAATGTATAAACCAAAAGTGTGCTTCTTCTCCCAAGGAATACGGGAACAATCTGCAAGCCACATCTGCGTAGGCAATTTGTCTATTTCGCAAATGATCTTCGAACATCTTAATATGATCCTCTGCAGAACGGTTCGGATCATGGACTTGGTACTTGGTGCAGAAATGCTCCGGATTCTTTGGCATATCGTGATAGTCAGCAAACTCAAGAGGAGATGGATTGGTGACTAGCCAAGTAGCACCGTTAGGAGCGGGTTGGCCTCCTGGTTGAGCCATTGCTTGATTTGGACACCTCCTTTGATATACGATAACTGGGGTTGTGGTAACCTGAACTGGTGGTTGTTGCTGAACAAACACTGGTGTGGTAACTTGAACGGTTTTAGGTTGAGCAAACCTTGAAACACTTGGTGGAGTTCGGAATAAACTTGTAATCTCTTCTCCGCTTTCTTCACTAGACTGAGCTTCTTCGTTTGAAAACACTTCTTCGCTTGGACGGCTCTCTTTCTTCTTCCTTGTTCTAGTAGGCAATTCTAACTCCACAAAGTCTTTGGATGAGCTTGGCGTGGACCTCAGAATTCTTTTCAACTTATCAGGTGAGAATGAGCTAATGCGATCCAGGATGTAGTTGATCACTGTCGGCGAGGAAGAGGAGCGAGTGGTAGTCTCTGATCGAGCAAATTCCTCTCAATTGCAACTTGGATTTCAATGGCTTTTTCTTCTTCTTCCTCCAAGCACGAAGCAAGTTCTCATGTACTGGGCGTAGCTCTCCTTTGTTTTCCAAGCAAGATTGTTCAACCCTGAAAGAATGTCCTCTTGGTCGTCGTTGAATCCCAAGTTAGGCTGCAACACTGGGAATATTTCTCTATGCGGTAGCACCATCTTCACTCATGATAATTTCTTTCTCCAATGAAGTTCTTTTCAATGAAATCCCTTCTTATTTGAAAATGACTGCTTCACTACGAAGAATCCTTGAAGGCCCTCCTTCTAGCGCCAGTTCTGTTGACGTGGTTTTTGAGACCGCACCAACACAGAACAAAGTCGCCCAACGGACGCTCTATTCTCTCTTGATCAAAGTATTCCGCACGCTAAGATTGCCAGAAAGTTCGTGCGTTCAACTCCAAGGTTCCTTTAGTGCGAATAGGCTCAGTTTGGCTTGATGTGATATTGCTGGTATGTCAAGGGGACTTACGTAGTTGTTCAGACTTCTCACAGTCAGCAGTTGATATGTAATTTGAAGGGGATTCTTACGTGTATGATTTGGCAATGTGTATTCTTTTCTAAAACTAACAAGAAGTATGCTGAAAGTAAAAGGGAAAGGACCTAAGAAATTGGTACTCTATTCTAAATGCAAGGTATGTGGGGCTTCGTCTCAATAGACTTCAACCAGATTTCACCTAGCCTCCGTCGGACAGCCTCAGCAAAATCGGTGCAATCTTCAAAGGGGATAGCGAAAGGTATTCAAGTTACAGTTTAACATACGTACACCATCAGAACAACGCATATAAGTATGTAAGCCATAACCGAAGTCAAGCACAAGATAATGTCCAGTTGACCACGCAAGGCAGACTTATCATCAACAAGCCGCTAGTGGTATGGAATAAAATGAAGCTATCTCAATGAAACACCACACACCAAAGTAAGCTACTGAAATATGCTAACCAAATTTTTCGAAGAATTAACACAAGATAACCAGCAATAGATGATTGGATTAGCGTTAGCCCCAAATTAAAAATCTGAACTTGAATGGAAGATACTGAACTTGAACTGAAGAAACTGAACTTGAATGGAAGAACTACTCAACGTCAAGAATGTGCACTCAAGATCCCACTGAGGGCGAGGTGCTAACATATGACGGAGTCTAAGAAATTGAAATTATAAACTATTAGGCGGATAACCAGCCATGAGAAACAATTCCACGCTACCACCAAACAGTGGGGGGAAAAGATTACAAAGTAAAGCAATTCATCCGCTGCGGCGGGCATCCACAATGCTGTGGGGATTCACCACTTTGAAGTGGGTATAAGAGAGTTACAAAACAGTTTGTCCACACTGGCGGTAAACCATCCAGGGGTAATTTAATGATAGAACAGAAAAGTAATTGCAGAACTAAAGATTGGTTGGATTAGTAATGCTTAATCTCAACCTTACAAGGTAAACTCTGCAAATTACAAATTACATTGATAAGGAATGAACCTTAGATATTAGCATGAACTTTTACAATGATATAACTCTCAAAAACTGAAGTAAATGATCATAAACTGGAAGTTGCAACAATCTGATATAAAAATCAGAATTCTGGAAATTCAACCAGCAAACTGTGAAATCATAAAAATGCTCATAAGTTGATCAATTTACCTCCGAATGATGTGAAATCAGTTGCAGATGTTTTCTAGAAGAGGGGCGCCCAAGATGCAAATCAGAAACCATCCAGAAAGACTCCCATTTATTTAGCACGCATCCCAATGCCCATCAAAATGGTACGGCCTCCTCAAGAAATCGATTTTGCAAGATAAAAATAAACACTTGGAATTAAATTCCAATACTTTGTGGAAAGTGGCGCCTTGAGTCAATAGATGGATTGCCAAAATACCCAGAACATATAAAAATTCACTCCAAAAGATATGAACAAAAATCAGATTCAGCTATGTAAAAACCAGGAAACCAGAACTGTGAAAAAACTCCAAAATCTTCAATCTTTGATGCTCAATCTGCTAGTCTGAAGTTGAGAAGCAGCAATGTAACCAACTAGGTGTTATATTGCAAACACGAAATTGGATGAAAAGGCTAGGAGGTAGACATCCTCGAAGCAATATGTCAATTGTCATTTCGACAGCATAACTTTAGCATAATTTTCATAGATGAAATGCTGGAGCAAAAGCCTTCAATAAATAAGAGCTCACCAAAACTCTTCAATTGCCTGAGAAGCAGCTCAAAAGACACAAGAGACCTTTCCCATTCCCAAAGACCAATCAACTTCTCAAGTGGCGTCCCAAAAGCCTCCAAGAATTTCACTTTATTCAAATAATATAAAAGTGGCGTCCACTTTTGCTCAAGGAATAAAGTTCTTAATAAAATTAATAAAGCTCTTTATGAAGGCATACCCTTCATGGCCCCACTTTTAAAAACAACTTAAGTTATCTCCTTAGGCCAAGGGGGTGTCAACAGTGAATTAAAACATAATGCCTTTAATTAAATATTTTTCACCAAATAAAGCTCTCTGAAGACCAAGCCAATATAATAACAACTGCTCCAACTGAGAAGGACTAAGAATGGACAACTGCAACTGCCACAACTAGCATTTACTAAAAATAGTAAATAACATGAAATGCCACAAAACTCCAAGCCAAGAAACCCTAATTTCACCTCATTCCAGTCTACGGGTTCCGGAATAGACTGATGAATCAAAGAAGAGCGTATGGCCAAAATGGGGACATTACAGTCCGCCCTTCCCAAAATTGCTTGTCCTCAAGCAATGCCACAACACTCCAAACTGATCCCACCAAACATGTAGGATCCCGGGGTCCCAAGTCCATCTCGGAAAGGTTCCATCATGCTGATGCTGCTCTACTCTGATCACACAAATGAAATCACTGCACCAGAACTGCACAAACCATCCCTGCAACCTCAAGGAGATAACATGCCTAAAATTCAAACTGAAAAACATGGAAGGAATGGAATCAAAATGTAGCAGCATCTCCTGCCCAATAAACTCTGAGGAATTAACATCTGCGATGTTAATGTCAATCACCATCCTGAGAATAAAGAAGATTACTCTAAACAACTCAAATATATTCTCATCAACATCACTGCTCAAAGCGTCAAACCATATCACATCAACAAAGGTAACTCCATCATAGCTATTTGTAAAAGAATAAACAGCCCTTTGCATGTTCATAACAGCCGCATCATCAAAGCTCCTCAAGGATGTATAATGCCTCTTCTGAATAATTCTAATATATGCAAGAAAATTTATGAAAACTCCCACTAAAATCTCAAAAGTCTCAAATAGTTGAACCCAAACAAGCAAGGGTTCGCTGCCCCAAACACTAGTGCAAGAAATTGTATAGATTAAATCACTGGAAAGGAACTTAAACACTATCCAAATCTGGTCCAAATCACTATGGAGCATCATTTCCCACTTTTGAGGCCATAAACCATTACTGAAAAAAGATTGAGAAGAGGAAGAATGAATGTACCAGCTGCCTATGAAAACTGAAATGAACCTCTCAAAATCTGATTTTAAGAAAATCATCATGCAATGAACTGAACAGTTGCTGCAATACTGAAAATCAGCGTCCATAATAGAACAATTGACCAAGGCTGAAAACATCTTCTCAAGAGACTCCAAACCAACATTAAACCATCCTTTGTTCGAAATATCTCTCCAATTCACCAGTTGATGAGCAAAAAGAACCTTCAAATGATTGGAGAAGATGAGGACATCATCGGAGGATCTGAAAATTAAATTCTTATCTCTCCAAAGATTTCTCTTTCTAGTTGTAACAATCTCCATCAAGCCATATTGAGGATTCCAAACATGGATACTCGACTGAAAATGTTTTCCAATGCATCTGAAATAGTACACAACACTTCTCCAAGTACTAATCAAGGCAAAATGCAAACTCAAGAATTTAGAGTCTTCTTTGATAAACCCATGCAGCCCACTCATGAAAACATCAACATTAATGGAGCGCAAAACAAAAGTTGTTCTTAATTCCCATTCCCTCAAAGGACTAGGATGGGCCAAAACATCACTCAACTCAAGAGATAGATTGTTAAGAAAGTAAATAATTTGTTTAGGTTCAACTTTCTCCCAAACTTTATGAGTAATAAGTCTAGAATCTTCGCTTGTTGCTGTTGCAATGGAGTGACCAGCAGCTACCACCAAATCAAGAATGAAAGACTCAACATTAGAGTTCAAAGAAATCTGCAAACAAGAGTAGGAACAACTGCTGCAATATTGAAAATCCACATTCATCTTGACCAAATTGCTCGAACACAAGGGTGGAAACACCCACTCTAAGAGTTCCATTACAGCAAAGAACCATTCTTTGCTCAAAATTTCTCTCCAATCCATTTGTTGATAAACAAATGGAATCATCAAGTGGCTGATAAGAAAGGAGAAAACACCATTAATTTTGAAAGTTTGATCCTTATCCCTCCAATGAACCTTCCTACCATACCCCAAAAGATTTTTCACAACAAATTTCTGAGTACCAATCAACTCCAATTGCACACCCAGAAAATTATTGACTTCTTTGGTAAACCATTGAAGTCTATCCAAGAAAGCTTCAAAAACAAGGGAGCCTGAAACAAACATCGTCTTCAAATCCTTCTCCCAAGACAAGATAGTGTGAGCATTACTCAATCCAAAGGATAAACTGTCAGGCATGTAAACAATATGTCTTACCAAAACATGTTTTAACACCTTGGTGTCAAAGATGGGGAAGTCGTCATGAATCAACACTTCCCATATGGAGACTGAATTCTCTAAACCTCTTATGCATTCACTTACAAACAAGCTTGGAGGATTATCAATCACAGAATATATCTCGTCCCTACATTCTCTGAGAAGTTTGAAATCAACTAGCTGGTCTCCTACCTCCATTACACCCAACTGAACATTTGCTAACATGCACTTTGTTGATTTAAGCTCATGGCTGCAAGCTATCCCTTCTTGAGGCAAGTTCTCTTCCCAACTCAAGAGTTCACACTCTTGATTTACCTTCCAATTACCATCATCTTCATGAATCTCTTTAAAATTAAGCAAGGTTTCATCATTATGGAGTTCATTAATGCCTTCAACTATTTGCTTGATCTCCATAATCCTTGTATCAGCTTCTTGTCCTTCAAGTGTGGCTGCAATAGGAATTTGATTTTCTCCCTTGCATAAAGAGTGATGAGCTAAGGAAAGATCAAGGTAAAGACGATCAACTTCTTTCTCCTTCTCTTGGTAGGCATCATAGGTCTCTTCTGCAAACTTAATGGCATTATCCCTATCTGACAGTAAATGCAAATAATCTATCTTTAATGATTCCAATGCTTCTTTGGTAGTTTGCAACTTGGAAAGAGTGACTCCTTTAACTCCATTTTGTCTCTCTTCAAACTGTGACTTCCAGTAGAGTTCTTCAACAAAATTGTGTGTGCTATCAAATCTTGATAATGCTTTAACAATTTTCTCTTCTGAAACCATTAAGTTATCCTTCAAAACTTGCAGCTCTTTAGGCCCATGATCAAAATCAGCAAAGAAGCTTTGCTCATCAAACATCAACTTTTCTGATTTATTTTCTTTGACTTGATTCTCAAAATCAGCTTCCTTCCTAACAGCAATATTTTCAAACAATGAATCATTATTGATTGATTCTCTTAAAGTCTTGGTAGCAACATACTCTGCTTTAGTGGCTACTACTACCTCAAAGGAATCTTTATGGAGCTTTGCCAAACAAGCTTCTTCATCAAAGACAATGTCTTCTCCAATGACTTCATAGCTTGAAATACAAAATGAATTTTGAACTTTATCAGGATCAAAGGGAAATTTATCCCACTCAAGTTCTTTAGCATACCTTGGTGCCATCTCACCAGGATCCCAAATGCAAAAGGGTTGATTGGAATGATCAACAGGAACAAGATCTTCATGCTCCTCTTGGATTGTTGACTCATTGAATGAGTCATTCCTCATTCCATTCAAACTGAAATCTTCATCGGTAACTTCCTCCAAGAGCTTAGTTTGATGATCAAGCTCAATACCGCCTTCGCCACCGTCATTATACTGGAAATAAAAGTCATCAAAGTTGGCTGCTTTGATTAATTTATCATTTTTATCTTCAACAAACCCATCATGAAAAGATGTGTTGCTGATTTTATCATTAGCATCCACATACATACCAAAGAAATCTTCTTGGTCACTTGTCATAAGTTCTTCATATGTATTCAAAATTGATGTTGCCTCCCTGCACTCACCCTTAGCATGTGCGGACAACTGCATATCAATAGGTACTTCTTGAGAAACAGCCTTACAATCATTGAGAAACAACGTTTTATTTCTGACTTCTGCATTAATGACTACCTCATTTTTCTGCTCTATCTTCCTCAAGTGTGGCTTCAATTTTCTATCACACTGAATGAACAAATCTCTGATCAACATACCAGCAGTAGAGGAATTATTTCCTTCTTGTTCATGAATGTTTAATAGATAAGTTAAGACGGATTTTGGAATGTCATCCATCTCATTGATAGTTAAAATTAAAATGTTTCTCATTGCTGCAACTACATCCTCTTCTTGTTCACTCCAAGTTGAAATGAAGAGGTAATGGATCAAATAATATATTTGATCTTGCATACCCAATTCAACCAGCAAAATACTTGTTTTGAGTTCAGAAAACATCTTCAATATAGTAGCTCTTCTGGAGTGCTGATTGCTATCAATTTCATCAAGGTCTTGAAAACTTTCCACTATCATATTTAATATGGTCTTCATAGTTTCGACATCATAGGGCAATTGGGGAATTACAATTCTTATTATCTCCATGAAACAGGAAGAAATCAGTAGCTTGGTTTCTTCATCAGGATGCCCCAACCAATAGGGCTGATTCAAAAAATTCACTGTAGGAGCTAGTGCCAACTCCATTTTCTCTGAAGGTGATTGCTTCACTTGTCTCAAACATTGTTCTAACAAATGAAGAATGTTTTGTTCATCTTCTCTTGACTGAAATTTTTTACCAAGTCTCTTTCCAGCCATAAAGAGAGTCTCAGCCAACTTCCTTTCTTCTTCATTAGCCATGCCTAACTGCCAACTTCTGGATACCCCAAGGAGCTGAACTAAAATCTGCTCTGACTATCGGTGTAGTACCGGAGATCTCTATCACTCATCTGATACACAACTGCAAATTTGCCACAGGATGGCAGGGTCTTCTGCTCTGATACCACTGAAATATGCTAACCAAATTTTTCGAAGAATTAACACAAGATAACCAGCAATAGATGATTGGATTAGCGTTAGCCCCAAATTAAAAATCTGAACTTGAATGGAAGATACTGAACTTGAACTGAAGAAACTGAACTTGAATGGAAGAACTACTCAACGTCAAGAATGTGCACTCAAGATCCCACTGAGGGCGAGGTGCTAACATATGACGGAGTCTAAGAAATTGAAATTATAAACTATTAGGCGGATAACCAGCCATGAGAAACAATTCCACGCTACCACCAAACAGTGGGGGGAAAAGATTACAAATTAAAGCAATTCATCCGCTGCGGCGGGCATCCACAATGCTGTGGGGATTCACCACTTTGAAGTGGGTATAAGAGAGTTACAAAACAGTTTGTCCACACTGGCGGTAAACCATCCAGGGGTAATTTAATGATAGAACAGAAAAGTAATTGCAGAACTAAAGATTGGTTGGATTAGTAATGCTTAATCTCAACCTTACAAGGTAAACTCTGCAAATTACAAATTACATTGATAAGGAATGAACCTTAGATATTAGCATGAACTTTTACAATGATATAACTCTCAAAAACTGAAGTAAATGATCATAAACTGGAAGTTGCAACAATCTGATATAAAAATCAGAATTCTGGAAATTCAACCAGCAAACTGTGAAATCATAAAAATGCTCATAAGTTGATCAATTTACCTCCGAATGATGTGAAATCAGTTGCAGATGTTTTCTAGAAGAGGGGCGCCCAAGATGCAAATCAGAAACCATCCAGAAAGACTCCCATTTATTTAGCACGCATCCCAATGCCCATCAAAATGGTACGGCCTCCTCAAGAAATCGATTTTGCAAGATAAAAATAAACACTTGGAATTAAATTCCAATACTTTGTGGAAAGTGGCGCCTTGAGTCAATAGATGGATTGCCAAAATACCCAGAACATATAAAAATTCACTCCAAAAGATATGAACAAAAATCAGATTCAGCTATGTAAAAACCAGGAAACCAGAACTGTGAAAAAACTCCAAAATCTTCAATCTTTGATGCTCAATCTGCTAGTCTGAAGTTGAGAAGCAGCAATGTAACCAACTAGGTGTTATATTGCAAACACGAAATTGGATGAAAAGGCTAGGAGGTAGACATCCTCGAAGCAATATGTCAATTGTCATTTCGACAGCATAACTTTAGCATAATTTTCATAGATGAAATGTTGGAGCAAAAGCCTTCAATAAATAAGAGCTCACCAAAACTCTTCAATTGCCTGAGAAGCAGCTCAAAAGACACAAGAGACCTTTCCCATTCCCAAAGACCAATCAACTTCTCAAGTGGCGTCCCAAAAGCCTCCAAGAATTCCACTTTATTCAAATAATATAAAAGTGGCGTCCACTTTTGCTCAAGGAATAAAGTTCTTAATAAAATTAATAAAGCTCTTTAGGAAGGCATACCCTTCATGGCCCCACTTTTAAAAACAACTTAAGTTATCTCCTTAGGCCAAGGGGGTGTCAACAGTGAATTAAAACATAATGCCTTTAATTAAATATTTTTCACCAAATAAAGCTCTCTGAAGACCAAGCCAATATAATAACAACTGTTCCAACTGAGAAGGACTAAGAATGGACAACTGCAACTGCCACAACTAGCATTTACTAAAAATAGTAAATAACATGAAATGCCACAAAACTCCAAGCCAAGAAACCCTAATTTCACCTCATTCCAGTCTACGGTTTCCGGAATAGACTGATGAAACAAAGAAGAGCGTATGGCCAAAATGGGGACATTACAGCTACTTGCATGAATTTAATCTACGTGGATACGAAAGGAAGAAGAAACCTTGCTAGCATTTCATGACAAGACAAATTCCATCATCAATGAAAAGATCTATTATCACAAAATGTGTTACACAACAGTCTCTTCAAAAGTTTTCAAAGGGAAAACTTTCTTTCTTCTCCAAATTATGCAAAATGCTCTACACTATCTAGCTCTACTCAACAATCTCTAGCTCTGATCTAATCTTTGATCTCTAATTTCTAATTCTAATCTGAT
>VDFB02385466.1:0-22472 GCA_007258455.2 Sequoia sempervirens | reverse complement strand
AATGTGGAAGCATAGAGAAGGCACGTGAACTATTTGACAAAATGCCTCAAAGAACTGTTGTCTCATGGAATGTAGTGTTTGTAGGATATGCATATAATGGATTTGTTGAAAAGGTTTTAAAAAAATTCAAGGAAATGAAAATGGCAGGTATCAAACCAGACTCTACAACCTTTGTCAGCATCCTCCCTACCTGTGCCAAAATGAGAACTTTGGAACATGGTATGGATATGCATCAAATCATAATGAAAGGGGGGTTATTGCCCGATATTGTAGTAGGAAATTCTCTAGTGGACATGTATGCAAAATGTGAAAGCATACACAAGGCACGTGAAGTGTTTGATAGAATGCATAAAAGAGATGTCATCTCATGGAATACAATGATTGCAAGATATGCACAAAACAATTTTTTTGCAAAGGCTTTAAAATATTTCAAACAAATGCAGTTGGTAGGTGTAAAGCCAAATTCCACAACCTTTGCCAGCATCCTCCCTGTCTGTGCCAAAATGGGAGCTTCAAAATAGGGTATGGAAATCCATCAAAGCATAAAGGATAGATAAATTTTGTCAGATGTTATAGTGGCAACAACCCTTGTAGACATGTATCCAAAATGTGGAAACATAGACAAGGCATGTGAACTATTTGAAAAAATTCCTTAAAGAAATGTGGTCTCATGGACTGCAATAATTGCAAGATTTACAAAAATTAGATCTATTGAAAAGGCTTTAGAAACTTTCAAGCAAATGAAATTTGCAGGTTTAAATCCAGACTTTGCAACCTTTGCTAGCATCCTCTTTGCCTATTCCAAAATGGAAGCTTTGGAATAGGGTATGGACATCGATCAAACCATAATAGAAGGCGTATTTTTTGTCTAATATTATAGTTGGAAATGCTTTGGTTGAAATGTATGCAAAATGTGGAAGCATAGAGAAAGCATGCAAATTTTTTGACAGAATGATGCAATATAAGAGGAAGAACCACAACCAAACTTAATCTCATTAGCAAAACTCAAACATCCTCCAAATTACCCTTCATAATCACTTAATTCAAGAACTCCAACCTGCAATTAGAGTTCCAAATTTCTTTAGGGACCTCCTAGACACCTTAAACATCCTTTATTCAACCTAAAACAACAAACACAAAGTCTTCCTTTTCAATTCTTATCATTCTATCATGACTGTCCTCACTTATGCAATCATGGCACCATTGCTACAAACACAAAAAATGACCAATGAAGCACAATCCACTAAACCATCACTTGATACATCTTGCTTAGGGTTAACTCAACTTTAATAAACTCCTTCCAATCCCTAGAACTCAGAGCCTTTGTTCTAATAGACAAACCCTTAAAGACTATTTGTATTCCTTGTAGATCTGCTTCAACATACTATCAGAGTTATATATTCATTACACCTGAACCTTTGACTATAAATAGAAATTAGGACACCCTTTCCCATTCCTTAAAACATATCAAATTTTTATTATGGGTTGTTTTTGAGAAATGTGGTCAAATCAGACTGTCTACGCTTCATAATAGGCCTAATTAGGTATACAACCACAATAAGGCTTATTGCATATATTAACTTTCCATCCATTTCTCTTAAATAGTGATTGGAAAATATCAATATTGACCTACTAAATCTTATAATATCCTTAGAAGTCCATTTCCATAAATTATTTACTAAACCCTAGGTTGGGTTCCTTAAATACCCTGTTTTCTGCCTGTGCACACAATTACAGTCAATGACTTTGGATTTTTTTTTACACATTTGTCTTAACCATTTAGCCTCAAACCTTCAAGAATCTAAGTATAAATGTCATGTGGACTCTTTACATCAATTATTAGCACATCACCTTAAGTATTCATGTAACCCTAGCCTGTTATATCTCTAATTTTGTCTTTATCAGTCTGAGATACACAAGTACAGTCAAGAAATTCACATTTACATATCCTTCAATTTATTATCTTGTTTGAAAACCACTGAAATATGAAGGAATATGAAAAGAAGATTGTTCTTACCAATATTTAGATGATTCTACCAACAAATAGAGGAGGAACACAATTATTTACAATCTTTGGATACCCTAACAAAGGGTTTTAGCAGTTTTAACAAAATGTGCAATATCTCATTCAAAAATCCATGTATTTGCACGAAAAAAAAAGAATAAGGTAGGTGATTAAGAGACCTCACTCCTGAAACCATTTACACATCCATCCATGCACGTACAATTCCGTACAAATCCTGGAAACTAAAAATTTCTGAAGAAAAGATGTTATAAAACAATGTTTGTATTGAACTAACTTCTTTATTCAACCACCTACACCTATTTCATCATAAAAATTGCCTTTTTAAAGGCATTCCAAGCTGTCTCTTTAGTTTCTAACTGATTTCTAACTATCTATATGACAAATGACTTTTCATCTTCCTAAGTTTGCCTTAATTTTGCAATTTTACAACTTTTATGACAACCTTTTGCATTTTTTTCACTTTTTGGACCTAATAAACACCAAGTGACCGCATAATGACCTAAATATGTAAAAAATCACTTATTTAACCTTGTTACAAGGTCAAGACACCAAAACTTGAACCAAATTTCAATTTTTTTCACATGGAGGCTTGATTTTGTCAGGGTGCTCTTGCACCACATAATGCCTCGAAGAGATGTCATCTCTTGGACTACAATTATTGTTGGATATGCACAAAATGGATTTGTTGAAAATGCTTTAGAAACTTTCAAGTAAATGAAATTGGCAGGTATAAAGCCAAATTCCACAACCTTTTCCAGCATCTTTCTTGCCTGTGCCAAAATGGGGGCTTTGGAACAGGGTATGAATATCCATCAAAGCATAAATAATAGAGGAATTTTGTCAGATGTTGTATTTGCAACTTCCCTAGTAGACATGTATGCAAAATGTGGAAGAACAGACAAGGCATGTGAACTTTTTGATAGAATGCCTAAAAGAGATGCCATCTCATGGAATACGATGATTGTAAGATATGCACAAAATGGATTTGTTGAAAAGGTTTTAGAAACTTTCAAGCAAATGCAATTAGCAAGTGTGAAGCCAAATTCCACAACCTATGCTAGCATCCTCCATGCCTATGCTAAAATGGGAGCTTTTGAGCAAGGTATGAACATCCATCTGAGCATAATAGATGGGGATTTTTGTCAGATATTATGGTTGGAAATGCTCTGTTAGACATGTATGCAAAATGTGGAAACATACACAAGCCACATGAACTCTTTGATGGAATGCCTCAAAGAGATGTCATCTCATGGAATGCAATAATTGTAGGATATGCACAAAATGGATTTTGCAAGGATGCTCTCAAAATATTTGCTAGTATAAAGTTTTGTAAATATGATTACTTAAAACTGAGATAGATGATAGGTAAACCCACATTCCACTATGATCACCTATTGAAAATAGTTTCCAACATAAAAAAATATACCTACTCTAGTCTTATTTGATTTTTTCTATAAAAGATGCTCAGTATTTGGTAACTAAATGATTTATAATTGAGTAATATAAACTCAAATAGATACTTTCTAATCAATGAAAGTTATTGAAGTGAAGCTTACACCAAATTTTTTTTATCTTTATAAAGCCTCATATATTCAAACTGTATAATGAGAGTGCAACTAACTCTATAGTGAGGATGATAAGTAAAATATAACTGACAATAGCCATAAAATCACCAAGAAACAAAGTTGGTCTCTGCAATAACAAAACATATTTACATAAGCATCAAACAAATTCTAATTTTTGACACATTTTTGAAGTCCAATAATAAAAATATTAGGAATAAACATGTTGTCAAGTTAAAAGCAATTGCATAAGCATACTCCAGTATAATTTAAAACCATAAACCATTAGAGAACATATGACCTTAACTTGGAAATTCAAATGTGTGCATCTATTGGCAACATCAAAAGATACCATTAAAGTAATATTTATTGTAGAAGCTTTGATGTTCTCTTTTACAAAATGAATCTGTTGTAACAATCTTCTCAAATTTGTTTGCAACAAATTGCTTCCAAAGAAGACATGTTATAACTTATAAGCATATTTATTTTCTTTGAACTTGTAGAGGAGCTAAAGAAGGGGGAAAAACTATCAAATGCATCAAATCAACTCTATAAGGGAAACTCCTAGTATGATTTGAATTTGTGATAAATTTGATCCCCAGTATGATGGTGCTCAGAGAAGCTTCATCAAGGTTTGTGTTTACATTGATTTTTCCAAACCATTGCACCATTCTATTGACATTATTTCAAACAAAGGATTTTGGAAGATTATTTTGTTTCTAGAACTCCTCACAAACAAACCAAATCCTATTGAATCATTCTTGGTCGAATTATCTAGCAAGTTTAACAAGGATACACATAGAGCCACAAAAAGAATAGTTAGATTGGTTTTCAACACCCATCTCACATCTTAGTTGGTGTGATTTGGTCCTCAATTGAGCTATGAGCATCTTCATTTTCCATTTGTTAGTGAAATCAAGCCCCACAATTTTTTTTTCAAAGACTATCTCAAGTGGGTTCAACTAAATATGAAGCTTATCTAATTCTTATCCTTTCAACACAAGAAGACCAAAACCTTGGTTTTGTTGGTGTTGACTTAGATATGAGCGCCGACAACATCGGCCCATCATTGGAACCACCACCCAAGTCCCAATGATAGGCATGAACTCCACCGATGACATCTCCATCAGACCATCACATAAACATGATACCTCATCCCACTGATAGAAGATCCTCACACCAATGAAAAAATAAAATTATCGACGCATCGCTGGAACCAGAAGACACATCTGACTGATAGACTGATAAGGTGCGGGTAGTCAGTTCCATTTTTGTAATGTGGTAAGAATCAAATAGGTAACGTTAAGTCAGGTTGGGGAACTCTTCTTGGAGGTTCTAAACGATTTTCCCTTTTTTTATAAGATTTCGAAGTTGGCCCCTTTGATTCCCGGCGTACTCCAAGCCTACATCAAACCGTCCCCGACCCACCAAGCCCATCAATCCATCATCGTGCCATGTTGTGCTTGCAACATGTGGCTCATTAGGACCTATTGTTGCTGCTAGAACTTTGGCTCTTATGACACAAATGCTTATAAAACCCCCATTTACATCATAGATGGTCTCATTAGACCTTATTTAATGAAAAAAAACTACATCTAATGCCTAAAGACCCTAACACCTAGACTTTAGCAAATTGACCTCTTGATGTGAACTTCATATGCTTGGTACAGACTAGATAGTCATGAAATAAGTTCTTTCAAGACCATCTTAATGTATTTGGGTCAGTTTAAGAGTATTTTGATAGGTAGTAGGGTTATTGATATCAATTTGTCAGTTTTTGTCATATTAGCCAAAAAATGCAAAAAATGTAAAAGTGCTTGTAAAGGACTATGTAGGGTAATTTCATGTAATGATCAATTTTTTGAGTTTGTAAGGTCATGAAATACCACACTCAATGTAATTTGGGGTATTAAGAGGGTTAAAGTGAAAATAATGTAATATTGTCAAATTGTCAAAATGACAAAAAGGGCAAAATGGGAAGTTTAAGAGTCATGGAAGTTAGAGGGTAGTTGTGGTCAATTTGATTGAGTTATTTATCCTTGAAATATCTTAAATAATCCTCACATATCTTGAGGCAAGAGAGGTGGAATGTAAACAATGAATAACAATATGAAAATCCAATTTTATACTTGAAATTATGTATTTTCTGAAGAAAAAAATGATTTGCAGGGTGTTGTACGGCCTCATACATATATATTTTTGAGGTTTAGTCATTTTTATTTATGGTTGTGTGCTTCTACTTCATTTTTCAACTAGTTTCATTCATTTTTATTAAGTAATGTAAGAGATATTGTGATTTTTGTGAAGGATGCTTAAAACCCTAATCTAGGGTTGACAGTGAACTAGTAAATTGTATAACTCATGTTTCAATGGATAAAATCTTCTAGTTTTTGGTTTGTAAATCTGTTATTATGTATATTTCATGATCTCCAAATTTCAGAGATAGGGAGTGAGGTTTAGGGTTGTTGCAACAAAGCCCTAGACTGGAAATAGTGTAAAATTTTGGGGATTGACTGTGATTAGTCAAGGTTTTGGGTCTTGAAGGCATAAAGAGTGTTCTCCTTTGGTATAAGTGTTTTGTAAGGTGATATTAGTGAGTCTTAACCCATTATTTTTAGAGTTTGGTAAATCTCCAAGTTTAGAGCCTATTCATTGTGACTGCCCTGGCATGATAGTGTGATACAGTCCAAAAGGATAAAATTTGCAAAATTATTTATTGATGGGCCATGGCATTATTGTTAGGGTGTTTTATTGAGAAGTTTGAATGTCCTGAAACTTGGTAGAAGGACATGAAGAACTCTTCTTTGTCAGGGTTTGGAGTATGTGCAAGTTTAATAGTCATTTATATTGACTGTCTTGAGTTTGTAGCATTATCACATTCCTAGATAGGACAGTCGTGCATAGTTGGAGTTCCCAACTGTATATGGCCATTATCATCTGTTTGAAGGAGTCCTATTGAAAGGTATTGTATGTTTATGAATTGGAGTTTCCTTATTTGTCACGAGTTAAGGTCAGATGAACCTTGTGAGCCCAATAGGTTTGATTATTGGGTTAGGACAGTCAAATTGTGAAACCTCTGACTATGCATCAATCGATTGTTTCTCAACACTAACATTCACAAGAGCATCCTCACCAAATACACTCTTTGCATATAAATTTGCAGCCAAAAATCCACAGTCTCCATCTAGTGCAGATCTATATAAAAAATAATGGTTAATTATAGTCTTGTTTGTAACATTGTGTTTCTCTAATGGTAAACAAACCATTCAACAATATTTAATGCAATGCAGACCAAGCTAGATTTCTCTAAAAATATGAAAGAAGTTAAGAAAATTGAAATACTTATAGGGGTGTGATGCACTTCATATTTGTTGATCGCACCATATGGTTTAGGAACTCCTTCTCATCATGAATAACTGTGTTCACAATCACCTAATAGAAAAAGTACAAGCTCAATACTCATTGGGAGTATATATGTCATTGTTTATATTAATCTATTGTTTAACTTTGGTACAATATAAATTTGAAAGAAAATTACTGGAAACTTTAAATTTATTTTCCCACCCAAGAGAATAATCCGATTTACCTTGTTTTCCCACTCAAACTTAGCCCACATATTCCTAAAAGAAATATCAGGGAAAGTGGTTGGGGAGATGTAGTCCATAATGTCAATGTGTATGCCATTCAGAACAACAACATTGTGGTCACGTACACTTGTAGTCTCATAAAAAATGTTACCGAATTTAACACCAGTTTTGGTTGAAGACACTTTTATGTTTTCTTTTATCTACTTGCTTGACTCTAGAGCCAGAGTATAATTTTTTGTTCGTTCAACCAGTTTGAGATCACCCATAGTAGCCAATTCTAAACAAAGGTTCTCAATTGTTTCCTTTGTGTGGTTGATTACTATAACATCCAAGACAATATCATACTAATGAATTGTAATATATGCTTCTACATATACAAGATAATTGAAGCTTGTAAGTTGTAAAACCCGATTCAATTTATTTGTATTGTCACCATCTTTGATAAATTATCCAGTGGAACGTTTTAAATCATCTCCCACTTCATCTTCTAATTTGAGCTGACTCATACCCTATCACAAAACAAAAGTCAGCTTATTTGCAAGTTTCATTGACTTCAAAATATTTTGGCATTAGAATATACAAAATTTATTATCTTTTGGGGCAGATGCACAAAATGAATACAAATGATAGGACATTAGATGATGCTTATGAAAAGTGATAATGTGGGGTCACTAGTGATGGGAATTCATTCAAAAGATGTTTTAGGAAGAATTTACCATGCTACAAAGGTAATGAAGTGTACCTCCAAGAATTTAACCACAAATTATGGTGTCTTGGAGTAATATTCATTATGTGGATGTCCTAGAAGACTTAATAGTCATAGGAAGATTCCCTTGAATCTAGTCAAGGTCAATAGGAGAGTTTTTGGAAACTAGATGTCAAGTGTCAAACATGTAGCAAGTTGACACAAGCATATTATTGGAAATGAATAATATAAAATGGCACAAGATTGTTGTTTAGTCTTTAAGAGTTACAACTAATTAATTATATTCAGCTTTAGCTAACTCAATATGGCAACATAGTTTGTGTTAAGAACAAAAACTCCCACATAGATTGACACAAATCCAACATGGAGTCATAGGCAACTATTTAATTAATACATAGTATATTGAGTGTATAGAATGTACAATTGCATATGATTCCTTTGCACTCTTTCTTACTTGCAATTGGTCTCATATCAAAGGTCGTACTTAACAAGTTCCCTAGAAAGCTCCTTCACTCAAACACATGAAACCTCATTTGATTTCCATAGCATTTAGCACTTACTCCATTTTCTATTCAAAAGTGAACTAGGAATTGGAGGGAAGCAAAAATATATATTTAGTGCATAGAAAATATAAGTATGTAGAATAGGTTACACTCAAAGAACAGACAATAATTTTTTTAGAAAATCAACTTTTTTTTTGGTGCAAAGACTGGAAACAACCCACACTATCTCCCTCTTTGACTCTAAAGGATGAATAAATTATAGTGAAAAAATATAGTCTACCTAATCCCAATTAATAAATAACAACATTTATAGAGTATTAATCTCCAAGAGTGAGAGGAACAAACACTAATGTGTCTAAGGTTTATAAGCACTAGGATTAACAAGTCTAAGAATTTCCTCTTACAATGAAAAAAATTGCAACCACCATGGTAGTAGTAAAGGGTAACAATATTCCACAAAAAAATTGCATAGAGAATACACAATCCAAAAACAACAACAAATAGAAGTAAACCTTGAATCATTCTTAGAAGTATGGAACAACTAGCCCAACTAATTCTCAACAAAAGATTGAAGAAAATATTCATGAAACTTTGATCTTAAGAAGTAATATCACAAAGTATGATTATAGAGTCAACCCCAGCTAACTGAAACTTGGAACATAAGTGATGTACTTTGGGTTACTTGATGCAGGCTTGGAAGAATCTACCATGAGCATGCTTGTAGTATGAGTCATTTTACCTATTTGCTCCTATATATTTTAATTGAATGCAAGTTTTTCACTCGGTAAAAAAGAAATGATGCAGTAGATAACTTTGTTGTTATTTTGCAGTACCGTAGAAACTGGAACTAGGTCTTGAATATTTCAAAGCTATTGAGTCATGCATAGGCTTCCTCTGACGTTCATTGTGACCAGCTAAATTTCTTCAGTAGCTATGCTTCCCATCATCAAATTATGATAAAACATGAAACCTACATGAAAATTGGAGCATAAATAACACAAAATCTTAAACAAATGGTCATGAAGTGCATATATTCCTATCTTAGTAAATATCATAAAATATACAAACAATGGTATATTTATGTACAAATATTAAATTCTTGCATCAATAAAACATTGTCTGGGCCTGCTACATGGTATATAGTTTTATTCAATTTATTTTTGGTATGTGCTTACAACATCATCAAAATGGTTAACCTAAAAAATGAAAAATTCCTGCTACGGAACAATTTACTTCTTTCCTTGCCCAAAAAATAATTTAGAATTTAGAATTTTATTTCTCAAAATAAATTATCAAAATTGGACAAAAAGAAAACAATAGGACAAACAAAAAAGTAGAGTCTGGTAATGGTTTAATACAAGCACAAAAAATCATACCAGATGCTATGTGAAATGAAAAATTAGTTACATGTGAAAGATGCCACCAAATAACTTTATAATTTATAAGTAATCTAAATAGTTTCCACTCATTTCCCAATCTTCTTCCTCCAGAGAAATATCATGGATTAAGTATGTTGGATGATGATATCAGTCTAGAAGTGATTTTGATGCTCAAAGTGTGGGAAGTGATGATGATTTGATAGGCAATGGTGAGATTTTCTCTTTGAATGTGTGGATGTTGTTGCACCATCACAAGTCATAACTATTGTCAAAAGGATGTGGGGACAAATGCTAGTCTTCAAGCCACATCAATGAGACAGTAAATGTTTCAAAAGGGGCAGCAAAGCTTTTAGATCTACCCATAGGTTTTGAGAAATGACAAACCCATGAAGTCTACAACAATGATGGGGTTTTCAAACAATGAAGCATGGTCAAAGTAGTGGCCCTGGAACATGAAAAGCTCCAATGTATTTGCAAAAGTCCTCTAAAAAAAATATTTTTAGCAGAGGTATGGATGAAATGGTAATATACAACAAAAAAATACAAAGCATAGAATGCATTTGAAAATGAAGAAAAATGCATGAAATGCATCCAGGGAAACCAAAATGATAATCATTTTTGCATTTACAGAGCTGTATTTTGAGAATTTTAATGCAAAAATAAAAGAAAGAATGCAGAATTTCCGTGCTCACCCAAGTTTTATGTCGACTTAGCATGAGAATGTATTGGAGAAGGCATTACACTTCAGGAATCCACCATCAAAATCCTCAGGAGCTTTATAAACCTGTTCACCGTGTTGGAGATATAATTTAAAAAACCTTGACAAACCTTATTTTCAAATATAAGTCGCCAAATTGATAAAAGCTGGAAATGTCAATTAGCAAGAAGAGTTTGACCTGATGGAACCAATAGTGTGTTGGGAAAAAAGTAGCAAAAATTAATATATATAAGAATATAAAATAAAATTAATATATAATATATGCATGTGGTAATATGAAGTAGTAGATTATATATTATATATATAATATATAAATTATATTTATTATTATATTTAAGTATATATAGATTTATATTACTATTAGAGAATGTATTCCTAGTATAATAAAACATTTCAGTCATGTTAGAAAATTATTTATACTTAATAAATTAATGAGCAAAAATTTAATAGTTTAATTGATCTCGGCCTCGGCACTTCAGGATAGGACCTACCTCGCACCTTAGACAAACATTTTGGGAGCATAATGCTATTTTCTTTTGTTATAATGTAAATAACAACAAAACAAACTCATCACTTTACTCCCTCTAAAGTCATCATGTATTAACTCCTCACTAACCAATAATATCATGATATAATGTTAGATGGTAAATCATCATGATATCTAGAGAACGAACATGAATCATAATACATATCACTATCATGTAATGCAATGTAAATAATGCAAAATTGTGAGATACTTATAAAGAACTATAGTCATTAGGCACATCATTATATACAAAAATATAACTGAAATATTTGTTACCCCTGGACTCCTTCCAAGATGTATCAACAAATTATTACAAATATAATAAGGATGTGGAAATAGGACTATCATCATATATAGAAAGAATAACAACACTAGGCTCAATATGATGAATAGGTAAAAGAAGTGACACCACATCAAATAAAGCATCCTCCCTATATATATTGTTACTTAATGGTAGAGATATATCATCACCATCCATCACACAAGGAGAATATTCATCATGAATCATGTATACAAATGAAGTAAAATTATGTCAAGTGGATAGAAAAGCACCAAGGTCCATGGAGTAGAATTTAGGCATGAGAACAACTCATGGAATATGTATCTTCATCAATATGAAAAAATGGTACAATATCATGAATGATCAAAGGATAGAAATCAATGAACAATGAAAACATCTTATAATCCTTGAGACGTGTATGAATGTAGTCCCTACAAGAAAATGGCTCAAAAAGACCCATATTAATTGATCTTTAGAGAGATCGGGAAAAAGAAAGAGAGATAGTCGAGGGGGAGACAATTCTATATAGAGAGAGGAATATATACTAACACTTGCACCTAAAGGAGGTTCAAGGATTGTGTGGATATAAAACTATATGTATGTTAATATGTTAGAGAGTATGTGTTTGTGCATGCAAGATGTGCTACAAATTCTATAACTTGCATGTGGCTAGCTTAAACAATTAATAATAAGTGGTAAATAATGGAATGAAATAAATTTAGACAAATCTAGATTAAGGCTCCCTAACATACTTCATGCTCTTGGACTTAGATATGGTGAAGTTAGGGCTCTCTAACATACTTCCTCTCTGACCCCATCATGGTGGACTATGGGAATAGCACTATTGATTCTTGATTCCTTAAATGATCTATTCAAATGGATTGAGATAATTGATAATATATGTGTATTATATGTACCATAACTCTTATTGTATCACTGGTAGAAGCAACTGCCACTGTGTCCCTATTTTCTGGTCTTACAAAGATGTTTCATGGCTTGGTTCTTGAATGGATTTCCGTTATCGAAAATGATAGTGGATGGGATTCCATATCTACAGAGAATATGGAAAAGGATAAATTTGGATAGCTGAGTACTCGTGATTTGAGAGAATGGCATAGCTTCTACCAACTTGGTGAAGTACTCAGTTGCAGTGATGATGAAGGTATGGTTGTTAGAGGATAGGGGATATATCTTTTTGATTAGGTCAAAACCCCATTGAGAGAAGGGCCATGGTGCTATAAGAGGCTACAAATCTTGTGTAGGAGCATGTATCAAATATGTGTATTGTTGACAAGGTAGGTACTTCTTCACAAACTCACAAGAATCATGTTCCAATGTAGTCCAGTAGTATCCTCCTTAGAGAATTATTTTATCTAGTGCCATGTCATTTGAATGGGCCCCACAAACACCACTATGTACTTTTGTCAACGCAGTGTGGGATTCGGTCTCATTTAGACACCTAAGGAGGGTTCCATCATACCCATGATGATAAAGTGTATCACCTACAATAGTGTAACAGGATGTACGTTGGATGAAATATTTTCATTGGTTTTGTTTCAGATCGGGAGGTAAGATATTGTCATGAAGGTAGGTATAAATATCATGATACCATGGTGACGTAGGACCTACAATGTCGCACACCATCTCACTTTTAGGGACATCGTAAGCTGGGATTAAGAATTGTTTGACTAGGAACTCACACTTTGTTCTATCTTTGGGCATGTTGATTAAGGAACCAATGGTAGCCATGGAATTAGCTTCTTTGTTTTGCACTCTCAGAATCTGGTCAAACTGGATAGAAGTGAAATACTTTTTGAAGTCATCCACCATGCACTTATAAGGAAATAGCTTATCATCTTTTTTTAGAAACTCATTGCTGACCTATTTGATGATTAATTGGGAATCACCAAAGACTCTTAGATGAGTGATATTCTATTGGATTGTGATCATGAGGCCAATAATAAGAGCTTCATATTCAACTATGTTGTTTGTGCACGAAAAAGCCAACCTGAATGACTTTGGTATATAATCACCTTGGGGGGTGATGAGCAAGATTCCTACCCCCAATCCATTGTGTGTGTATGACCCATCAAAATAAAGTGTCCATGTGGCCACTTCTATTACTGTGAAGACCCCTTCATCAGGAAATTTTGTTACTAGAGGATAGGCATCTACCAAGGGAGCATCTCTAGCTGATCCGCTATAACTTTTCCTTTAATAGCTTTTCGATCCACATACTCTATATCAAATTCACTTAACAACATAACCCACTTAGCTATGCGACCATTTAGGGTTGTCCTGGATAATAGATATTTGAGTGGATCAACTTTGGAGATTAGCTTCACTAGGTAATTGAGCATATAGTGTCAATTTTTTTGTGAACTCAAGACCACGGCTAGGCAAGCTTTTTACATTGGGGAATAATTGAGTTCATAACCCACTATGGTCTGGATGATGTAGTAGATTGCTCATTCCTTTGATGACTCACCATATTGTGCCAACAATTCCCCTAGTGCCACTGAAGTAGTAGACATATACAACATGAGTGTCTTTTCTAGAATTGGTGACATAAGGATAGGTAGGTGAGCCAAATACTCTTTGATCTTCTCAAACCCAAGTTGAGACTGTTGATTCCACTTAAAAGCAGTATCCTTTTTCAAGAGATGAGTGAATGACTGGCATTTGTCAACTAATTGAGATATGAATCATCAGATAGATTGCAGCTTACATTGAAGGCTCCTTAACGGTTTGAGATTACGCAGCGGAGGCATATCCATGATTTCCTTGACTTTTGCTAGATCGATTTCTATGCCTCTTCTAGAGAAAATGAACCCTAATAGTTTTCCTGATGTGACCCCAAAGACACATTTCTTAGGATTTAGCCATAGCTTATAGTGCTCTCGATGCTCAAAAATATTCTTGAGGATTATCAAGTGCTCTTCCCTTGTTCTTGATTTCCTTAACAAATCATCAATATAATCTTCCATTATAATGTGGATGAGATCATGGAAGATGATAGTCATGGAACGCTGGTAGTTTTCCCCTGCATTCTTGAGGCCAAAGGGCATTACATTGTAATAGAATGTGTTAGGAAACTAAGATTAGATTTTGAAACCAAAAAAGACCTTCCACATAAGAGAGAGAAAATCGTAAAAGGTGAGAGGTTGCAAAAGAATGTGCAACAATATTATTCGAGAATTCAATTACAAGATATGATTTTCTTTATAAAAGCAAAGATGCATAACTCCTATCTTATCTTGAGTACCGATAAATGTTAACAAGATAAGGATGACAACCAATTAACCTATAGAATTAAATAATTACCTAAGTAAACTTATGTGCCAAAATTAAATATTAATTACACCAACACTTCATAAGTGCAACTTAGGCGTAAGAAAATTATTATGCAAATATGAGTCCCACAATAAGGCCCCCATCAGTACTCATTTACAAATGCAATGATGAGGTAGAGAAGGAAAACCCAGTGGGACAAAACCCCCCTACATTGAGATGACTACTACAAAGAAGCATTATAAGAACACCGTGGAGTAGCACTGGAACCACAATCTGACAAGCAAGGAAAAATACTCTTATGTCTACAACTCAAAACCAAAACTTAATCATGATAATGCATCGCATCTCGATGCCACTAATGCACCGAACAACCTTGGAATCTGTGAAGCAACAATAGATGAGATGATGACAGAATCTGGAAACTGTGTATCTTGATGCCAATGCAAAACTGTGACTAAAACTCTTCCATAGGAATAAGTACCATGAAGAATCTGGAACATTAACCATAAAACATGGCCCTCAAACCGAACCAACCACCGAGGATCAAGAAACTAATCTCTCAACTGGCGTGAACTAATGAATCCGTTATGTGGCCAAGCTATAGCAAAAGAAACTAAGAACCAAATAACCCATGCAAGTTGCCATCAAAACAAGATGGAGATCAAAGTGCATGCACACTCTAATCAGATTATTATGCAAGAAACCCCCTAATGGAACTTTATCTTAGTTTGTTTATTACAATAACCCAATGATTGTAAAAGGATAGCCAAAAAACATGCATAAACAAAAAATAGAAATTGATTTCAGATCTATGTAGAGGACAAAATCAACTTTCTAATGTCGTGAGAATGACGAAAAAAGGATCATTGAGTCAAAAGATATGCCCTCTGAAGTGAAATCTGAACATTTGACTTCAACTAGAAAAATATCCCATCAAACGTAGTAAAAATTTATATGAGAACAAACTACACCATCAGAAAATTGGGCGCGCCAGCTTTCCGACGATATCTCATTTCAAAAAATTTGCCTCTGGGATCAAAATTTATGATGAAATGAAAAAAGGGCTATCCATGGGCAAATCAAAGGTACAAGAAGGCTAATGGGTGCAAAATCCAGCCTCTAGGCGAATCGCAGCCGGTCCCTCCATGTGGACCAACCAAGCATTCCATTTTGGTAAACCAAAAAAGACCTTCCACAGAAGAGAAAAAAAAAATCAAAAAGTTTGCATAAAGATATGCAAATTAATATATTCAAAGTACAATAATTACAAGAGGTAATTTTCTTTATAAAAGCAAAGATGCATAAACCTAATCTTATCTTGAGCAACAAGATAGCCCAATAAGATAAAGATGAAAACCTATAACCTAAGAATTAAATAATTATCTAAGCAACTTAATATGTAGCGTAATTAAATATTACACCACCAAGAATGTGCCCCAAGGTGTTGTGAAGGTTGTTTTATGTTCATCTTCAAGTGCAATTCTGATTTGCTTATATTTGGAGAAGTCATCCATGAGGGAAAGCATCTCATGCCCTACAGTTAAGTCTACCAACATGTCTATGTTTGGCAAAGGGAAATCATCTTTGGTACAAGCTTTGTTGAGGTCTCAAAAATCTGTGCAAACCTTGATATTGCCATTGGGTTTGGCAACTGGCACTATGTTGGAAATCCACTCACAGTAGTCAATGGGTCTAATGAATCCAGCTTCTAATAGTTTTTCTAGCTCTTTCTTGACCAGTAAAGCAAAATCTTGAGGATGCATTCTGATCTTTGCTTGATAGGTTTTGGCATTCGCATGTATCTGTGATGTACTACGCAAGATCATGACTCCAGTGGGATGCAGCATATCCGCAAGCGGGTGTAAGGGCAATCTCGCGATCACCCAAAAATCAAGTAAATTTCAAGTTTCTCAGTTTTAGATGTTTTACATTTTGGATACCCTTTTCATCATAATGAAATTCCCAATTTACGGTTTTTCATTTTGGTTCATGGGTTGAAAGATATTGCAGTTTTAGTTTCCCGAATTTGCACTTGAAAATCTTTTGAGTGGGATTTGAGGTACTTAGAGCTTCCGGAATGGCCCTAAAACTTGCCAAAATTTGCATAGAAATTTCAAGTGCGATCTTGACTTTGAGACCTTTCCACAACAAATAGAACGGTTCTAATCGTGAGCCCCGATCGCAAAGTTGCGGCCCCGCCAGTTGCTTAGACTTCTAGAAGATATAGTTGCAAATGCTCTTTTGAAATTTAAACTTCATGTTGTAAATTTTTGGTGTCAAACCACCTAAACTCAAATTGAATGTTGTTTTGGCTCCAAACTAATAAGGAGCTCTATTTATAGGCGGGTTTCTAATATTTGGGTAACTTTTTTGGGGACAAGTTTGCATATTGCAAAAGGGTTATTCTGTAGCTTTCTGTAACTTGCATGTGTTGTAGAACTTGGGGATTTGAGATCCTCTACATGTAAGAATCTCCATTTTCTGAACAATAAAATTATTCTCTTGTTTCATTGTGATCTCGGCTATGCCCTCATCACCTAGAATATCTAAATATGTCCGGTGTGAAATTGATGATGCCTTCTTTAAGAAGCTTGGTGATAGTTTAATATTTTCCTCCTCGGCGCCTTTTTATTGGCATATATGATTTTGGGATCCTCTTTAGTTCCCAAATTTATTTCTTGTATTTCCTCAATCAAGATGGATGATCGTTCAGATAGATGAGTTTTTAAAAGGGGAAGATGAGCGTCCCCATCTTCCAACACCTCATTGAGGTTTTTGTTGTTAGATACACCCTTTGTTTTTACTTTTTCTATGTCAAAAAGTGCCTCAAGGAGGTTTTTGCTAGGTGACCCTTTTTTATTTTGCTTCTTTTTACTTTTGCAGTTAGGGCATTCATCTTCCCCCAATCCCATAAGATGAACGTACATATCCACTAAAGGAAAGGTGTCGATAGGTGCACTACCACATAGGTCCTAGTCTATGAGTTCAGGATGACGAAGGGATAGGCTGATGGTGCAGACAGATAGGAATTCGAACATGGAAGAAAGGTCTACATGATCTACATCATCGTACACACGTTTGATGGATTTTTCCTCTGGTATGTCTTCAAGTAGACTATTGCTCACACTGACATTGTTAGAGGCACTAGATGATGCCATAGGACCCTTTTGTTTGGTGTCATAACCCAATCCCAAATTCCTTGGATGCACAAAAGTTTCTATTGGTTGTCGTCTTCCTTGCTCTTATACACCAAGGCCTCCCCCTTGATAATTTTATTTCTCTACAAACTTAGAGGGCCAAGGATAGGTCTCTTGGAAATATTCTTTTAAAGGGGGGAGGGTTTAGGTTCCTCATGATATACCCATTAGCTAATGTCATCTTCTGGTGTGTCTTGCCTTAACCCAAGAGAGCGGAAGGTATTGGATCCCACATTTTTGGAACTAAAGGTGATCATCCTCTCGTCTTCCTTCGGTACAGAATGAGAAGGTTGGCTATATGTATGTGGTGAGGGTGGGATGGTGACCATGTTCAAGGATGTATGCATTTCATATTCACCACATACCTTGTCAATAATATGGACTTTGGTAATGGTGGAATCAGATGTGGATGATGGAGTGGATGAGGTGGCTAGTGTGTTGGTAGATGAGTGGGATGATGATGTTTGAGGTGGTCCCATTTCCATTCCTGAGTAGTAATGAGAATGGGGAAAAGAAGCTTCTAACGTGTGACAATATTCAAATGGTTGAGGATCCATGTGTATGGTAACTTCCATCCCATTAAATGGGAATTTTAGACATTGGTGGTATGTGGATGGAATGACTTGCATGGCATGAATCCATGGATGATTGAGGAGGAGGTTGTAGGGGAGTTCCAAATCAAGGATGTGACAGGTAGTGTATTGCACAACTGGCCCAACCTAGATTGGAAGACATATTGTCCCTTTAGAATCACACTCTGCATTATCACACACCTTGATAGTGATGACTTGATTATTTAGGTCAACGTGGGTGTATCCCACCTATTTTATGAATTTCAATGTGCAAAGATTTAGGGCAAAACCATTATCTACCAAGAACCTCTTTACTTTGTGATGATTTACAAGGACCTCGAGATGGAGGGGAAGGTTATGATTCGAGTCAATGCAGGGCATGCCATTTTGGCTAAAACCTAGCTGATAGGTTGTTGAGAGGTGTCCTACCAATGCTTGAAATTGCATAGGGTCGATGTCATTGGGAACTTGAGTGTCTTGTAAGGCCTTGGTTAAGATTTCTTAGTGTATGGGGGAAGACTTAAGAAAATCTAGAATGGATATCTGGGTTGGAGTCTTTCCTAGATGATTGAGAATGTTGTCTTGACAACTCATAGGCAATGTTTGGGTGGATGTGGAGGCTTCAGGGACTGTGATACAAGTTTGGTGAGTTGTAATAGCACACTTTGGGTCCTCTCCTTTTACGTGAATTATAGACACACGTGGCTCTGCCTGTTTGATGTGCATGATGATGCCTTGATAATCAAATGGTACATTTTTCTAACTAATTTTGTTTGTGTTGTTATTCTGATTATTATTGTTACTAGGCCCTAGATTGGTGTTTGATGTGCTAGGACCTTAATTATGCTTAGGGAAAGCATTCTGATATATCTATAGTTGAGCATTGGATGAGGATGTCATGTTGGCATCCACATGTATATCACCCTAATCTATGAGATCTTGGATGTATGTTTTCAAACCCTGACACTTATTCAATGTATGCCCTTTAATCTTGTGGAACTCACAATACTCATTTTCTTTGAACTAGGCTGGTTTGGGCTTGGATTCATCAAGAGGTTTGGTCACAGGATATGTAATTGGGTAATTAGCTTGAAGGATCCTATTAAACACAACACTTAGGGGCTCTCCTAGTTGAGTAAATTGACGTTTGTTACCCCCTTGATTTTTTTGATTAGATTGTTGGGGTGGACGAGGTGCCACTTGTGGCACTGATATAGTGTTTGGAATTGACTACTGAGGAGGGGGATATTGTGGCTTATGGGAAGCATTAGCGACTTGAACGTGTTTGGTGTTAGTGACACCATCATTGATAGTGTTTTTTTTCTTGTTCTAATAATGAGGATTATCCCCAGATGACTTCTCTTTATATCATATTTAAATATTTTGACTAACCATTTGGCAATAAGTTCCCTCTCAAAGATAGGACCTTTCTCCACTATTTCTACAAAGGTTATGATAGTGAAGTCTAAAATTATGGGCCATATCTAGATGAGAGTTTTTGATAAATAGGGTGACCATGTCCTTTTCCCTTGGCGGGGATTTCATCTGACTAGCTAAAGCTCACCATCTTTGAAGATAGCTTGTGAATGTTTCTCCCTCACACTACTTTTCTTTTAGGAGATCCAATGTATCGATATCCTTATCCAAATTAAAGGAGAAGTGGGAGACAAGTTGTTCTGAAAGTTGTACAAAGGACTTGATAGATCCCTTCTCGAGACCCATAAACCAGTCAAGAGCTATCCCTTGTAAACTCCTAGGAAATAATCTCATGAGGTAATTGTCATTATGCATGACTTCTTGACAATGAGTGTAGAACTCCTAAAGATGAGTCTTGGGGTATTTTGTTCCTTTATACTTATCAATTTTTTTCTTTTTAAAATGCTTTGGGAAAGGAACCAATGAAATAGAGGGATCAAACGGATAGGGACAAATGTCCTCAAACTTGAATAATTGTTTGTTGGTCCCTACTTGAAAGTCCTTTAACGCAACTTTGAATTCTTCCAAATCTTTATTGATAGGCGTTGCAGGAGTTGGATTGGATGGATTAGGTTGATTATAGGGAGGATATTGCTAGTATGATGAGGATGGTGCGGGAGAAGTTTGTTCATAGGCTAGTGGGGATGTATATGGAGGCGTTTGCTGGTATTGATTAGTGTATGTGGATTGTGGTTGTGGATTGATGTAAGGTGGATAGGAGGATGATGAATTTTGATAGTAAGAGGTGGTCGCTGCTTGTTGGTGGGGTGGTTGTTGTTGATAATATGAAGTGGATGGGGCACCCTACAGATATTGTGTAGGAGCTTGGTAGTATGATGATGTGGAAGCTCCTTATTGGTATGACGGTGGTTGTTGATAGTATGAAGTGGATGGAGTGGCTTGCTAATAGGATGGTTGTTGCTGAGTGTAGGAAGTGGATGGAGCACGCTATTGATAGGGTGGTTTTTTTTTAGTGTAGTATGGATTGGATTGGTAATTGTATGGAACATTGGGATGTTGTGAGGTATATGGAGGTGCTTGTGGATTAGACTGTTGTTGGTAAGGACTTGAGTGTGATTGTGGAGGATTGGTGTAAAGTGGCGGTTGATATCACGGTGGATTTTGAGGGACCAGATTGAGATTTGGATTGGGATTGGATGGAGTAGTATAGGTGGTGTACGTGCTTGATGGATGGTAGAGATATTATGCAAGGGGATTACATTGTGTTTGTGTGGGAATGTGCGTATGTTGGGGTGGTTGTTGTTGCTATGGTGGCTACTAGTAAGGAGGGCGAGATGGGATGTGTTGTTGTAGTGGGATTGTTGTAGAGGCATTGTGGGGTAGTTGTTGAGGTTGTGATATAGCTTGCGTCACTTGATGTGGGGGTTGCATAGGAATAGTATTGTGTTGCTAAGGAATCAGAACATTTTGTTGTGGAATGGTGACATTTTGCTATGAATGGTGATGTGTTGTTGTGAAATTGTGATGTTTTGTTGTGGAGGTTGTTGATGAGGTGGTTGAGAGAAGATAGCAGTGGTAGTGCCATGTTGTGGTAATGCCTGCAAGGGGATAACAGTGTGTTGCAGTGGTGCTTGTGACATAGTGGATTGTTGAGGATTAATGAGAGACTGATGGAATGCTGGGATGTTTTCCTGAGGTGGCGGTGGTAAATTTCCAGTAGGTGCAGACCCTGGAGGTGGCATCAATGCAAGGATAGGATTGCCCCTAGTGTTGACAGGTGGTTAACTAGGATGTTAAGGTAGGAGTGGTGGAGTAGATGGAATGTTTAGTGGCATGCCATAGGCATATGGGTCGTTAGGGTCAGGTTGTGCTCTTGAGGTAGTGGATAGAATGTGAGGGTAGCTTGCAACTTGATACATCATGACATTTCTGAATCTAGGTTGATACTAGTTCTCTATAGGTGCACCTTCGGGGACATACAAATTTCTTGGAAAATTTTGTGAAGTTTGTAGGTCTTCAGGCACTGGAAGAGACTGGGTGTTGATATATTGTGACATATCAAAACTAGGTGGGGGTTTGATTCCTTTCATGATTAGAGTGGCGAGAATATTATCCCCACATTCATTGAGGAGGTGATCCATCATCTGAACATTGACGGGATTGGTAAGGTATTTGTCAACTATGACTTCAGGCTGGTTAACCATGTTCTCATCACCAGGTAGTGAAGTGTTTTGAAGATTAGTATTGGACTGTGATGAAGCACCATTGTTGGGATCCTAATTAGGGATATTTGCATCATTTTTGGGATCCTAAGAGATATTTGGCTAGGAACCCTGGGCTTGTTGTTCTACCATTTGCTTCTTCACTTGTGATCGAGTTTGAATGGACGTGAAAGTGCAAAAATACTAGATGAACTAAGATGAGGCTAAACTCTAAGATGTTATGCAAAGATGATCTGTGTGATGATTGAAGGATTGATTGGATTGGATGGTGGATCAGTAGATTGGATGATTGGATAGGGATATGATCGGATTAGATTGTATTAGATTGATTGATGAAACAATTGATAAGATTGGATGATGGATGAGATAGGATAGTGAAAGGGAATTTAAACCAAGTTCAGAAATCACTCTAGGTGACTTAAGGTGTTGATTGATTGGATTAAAGGAAAGATAGATGATTACA